>QFDD01003201.1:0-19110 GCA_006871305.1 Vachellia collinsii | reverse complement strand
GTACAATTGCTGTGTATGATCATCGGTATGCTAATCCTCAAAATATTCACTCCTCTTGTTGTCACAAGATCCCTTTTGTTTCTTTCGCCTCCGTTTTGAGCAAGTATGATTTTGAATAACAGGAACGATCAGATAATTGGAGAGACAATGCTGTTCACTCCCAACATGTATTTGCCAGGGTAGCATCTGCAATCTCAAAGTTTGAGCCTGTGACTGTTTGTGCCAGTTCTGCCCAGGTTAAAGATATAAGGCCTTGATAACCTTACTCAGAATTCATAAATAATGTTTTATGCTGTTGTTGAATTTGTCAATGTTCTCGTATTCTCAGTGGAAGAATGCGCGAAGTCTGCTACCGTCCAATATCAGGGTCGTTGAGATGAGCTTCAATGATTCTTGGTTTCGTGACACTGGGCCCACCGTGAGTTGCTCTCTCATAAGTAACTCGTGGCTGATTAGATAAACTTGTCGGGATGTGTAAATGTTGAAACTATGCCTTTTACATTACGTTTACTTTTGTGTTTTCCCCTCTCCAATAGTTTGTTGTGAGCAGAAATCCCTCAAAGTCTGATACAGAGCCGAAGGTCGCAGGAATTGATTGGGGTTTTAACAGCTGGGGAGGTGAGCAAACAGACATCCAATAATCATTGTTTGTCATCATTTTAACCTTGTTTGCTTGGCGAAACATGATAAAATCATTTTGATTGAAATAAGGATTGTCAGATGCTTTATAAGATGAATCATAAAAGGAAATTATTGTTAGATTTTGGTTTATTTGTTGTTTACAGTCAAATTTTGGGAAGTCTAGCTTTTTGTCTTCTTGTTTTTGGGTTCTTTGACTAATATTTTTTAGCTTGTAATTGGGTTATTTAAGTAATAATAATGTTCATTCCAGAGCATCCCACTCTGCATACTTTTACTTTTAATTTTAATTCTTTGATATCATTCTCATGTTCTGAAAGTCCTGCTTTCACTCTTCTTCACTTCGTCCTTCCCCTACTTTCCTGTTCTTCCCCCTCTCGGGGCTCCCCCTCGATTTGGTATCAGAGCCATGGTGAAGTAGAGATGTGGTAAGTACATCTGGATCTGTTTATGGGTCATTAAGTTCTTCAATGATCAAAATTGTCTAGGTTTAGATGACGGCTGTTATAGTGACTGGAGTCTTGACGTCCTAGTTGCAAAGAAGGTTTGTGTGATAAGATATTTTACTCTTCGTCCATGTAAAAGTAAATTGTCTGTACAGTATTTTTATTTAATTACCCTTCCATCATATGTTTGCTAGATTCTGGAAATTGAGACGATTCCTAGATTTCCCCACGAAATTGTGCTTGAAGGTGGAAGTATCCATGTGGATGGAGAAGGTAGGAGTTATTTTGTCATGTTAAAATATTTTTCTCTAGTTTGGACTTTGGAGAAGCATGAAAGCTGGTTAATAGAATTTCTATAGAATGCTATTTTGTTGACAATGAAACATCTATTGAAAATTTGGTTTTAGTTTTGGCTTATTCATGGACAAGAATAAGTGGTAACTATCAGTTCTGATTATTCTCTTTAGTCAGTCAGTATTCATTATGTCTACTCTTTATTTCAGCCTTTCCTGACCACATATGAGTAGATTTACTCCTTTTACCCCTGAAGGTTTCTGAATTTAATATGCCATTTTCTTATGAAGTTTGACGATTCTGCTGTTCATGACAATGCTTTCTTTTATTTCAGGGACTTGTCTTACCACCGAGGAATGTCTCTTGAACAAAAACAGGAATCCAAGCTTGAGTAAAATCCAGATAGAGGATGAACTTAAAGCATATCTCGGAGTCAAAAAGGTTATATGGTTGGCTTGTGGACTGTATGGTATAGGAACTTATCATTTAGCTTCAAGAGCTTTTTTTTCCCTTTGAATTGATATAATTTTTCTTTGGCTGCTTAATTTCAGTCATTGAAAATTTTTGAAGGGACCATATAGGTCTACCTTGCAATATAAGATATAGAAAAACCAATGTAGGATATGAAAACTGCAGAGCTTTCTAAGAAGACTATTCAGAAAGAAGGGTCACTATGAATGAGATGTACAAGCATTCTATGCTACTTAGTAAGCGAAATAAAGGGTAGAATATGATTGTCCTCTGGTGCTCTATGCAGTTATTGACATTAATCAACCTGGTTTTTTTTTTGTTGGGGGTACGACATTAATCAACTTTATTGCTTCGAGACTGCACCTTTACCTCATTGATAAAGAACAAAATTTAGAGAGTGCTGAAAAGAAGCATAATACATCTGTAGCTTGTCTTATACCACGACATGGTACACTGTCAAAATTCTAAAAGTTACAGCTATGCACTTACAGTATATTTGTTTATGACCTCTACTTTTTCTGAATTTTAGAATGAAACTGAAGTAAAGCAAAACCAACACATTCCTTTCCTTGTAAGTTTGAATGGAAGCTTATAGAAATTTGTGAAGTCTCTGATTCTTTCCTGAGCTCTAGAGCTTAGTTTTAGAAAGAAAATTCAAAACCATAAAGTTCTGGGTGATAATTTTCTTTTGTTGTGATAGTTTGTGGGAGATCATGACTTCTACATAATTATCAGTGGTTTGTCCCCTAATCACTAGTCAGCTTTCATCCTTATGCATCCATTATCCTTTGCTTGATTGGTGGATAATTTTGTGCATTGGATTGGAGGTTTGTCTCTTTTCCTCCCCTATTTATGCAATCCATTTTCCTTCAATAAAAATTGAATTCAGAGTTCAAATTCTCTGAAATTCCTCTTACTTCTTAGAAATCAGGGAACCCTTCGGTAGTTAATTTCACGGATGCATCGATGGTATATTCACTTTCAAGAGCAGTGGCTGATCCAAATGGTTCTAAATGGTTAGGCTGATATATATACTTCTAGAAATATGTCCAACTTAGGATTTTTAGACACTTATATATGCCTGATCCAGATATATCTTGATTCTTTAGACATAAATGATAAAATTGGTAATTAGCCTTTGTCCATATATACTCATAGCTTGTTTGGATTAGTTTTTGAAAAATGATTGTATATAATCCGAGATAAGTATATGAGAGGAATATAGTCTCGACTTGTGTGAAAGTGATTCTGAGCATTTGACAAACAAGCCCTAAATAGATCTTTATGATGGTTTGATACAGGGGATGATGATACTAATGGTCATATCGACAACATGTGCTGCTTTGCAAGGCCTGGTGTGGTTCTTCTGTCTTGGACTGATGATGAAACTGATCCGCAATATGAAAGATCTGTAGAGGCATATTCTTTGCTTTCAAGTGAAACTGATGCCAATGGTAGAAAACTTGAAATAATTAAACTCCATGTACCTGGCCCACTCTATATGACAGAGGAAGAGGCTGCTGGGGTCATTCAGGCGAGTGTCCAAGTTTGCATATCATGCTTTTTTATTTAAAGTCTTCTTTAATCACAACTCAACCCAAATGAAAAAAATATTAGTTATCTTTATGATTTAATTTCGTTCATCGGTTATAGACATAATTGCTAAAGTTCATTTACCAACCCTAGTTACCTGTGTAGAGTAGCTTTCATTGATTCAGTGTATGGGTTACTAGTGTAAAATTACCAGTTATAATTTGACGTTATTCTTATGCATCAGACAATCTGATTATCCTATATATTGGTTAGTTCTGAGATTAAAATGTCCTGTATCTTGGTTTTTTGCATGTTGATTTTAAGAGATGCTACTAATTTATTAGATTGGAATGATAAGTTGCAAGATCTGCTACAGACTTTCAGAATTGACCTTGCTTAGAATTTTCTGCGTCTATCTTACTCATGAATAGATTCAAATGAAGAGTTGACCTCCATATTTATTGATTGGCTTGTGTTCTCCATAATGTCATATCTGTTGATTAGATAGTTTTCGTATGGAATTTGACTCTACTTGTGTGGAAAGGTGAGAGTTTTAGTTTCAACTTTTGATAAAATCTAACTACTGGATTATGATGATACTATTTCGATATGATAAGATCGATGTAATAAATATTTTTATATTCTTTTAACTCTAATTTGCTCTACCTCCTTACGGCTCCAGGCTCCCAAGCGATGGCTTGGACGTAAGCAAATAATGCCACCCAATTCCTATTGTTACAAGACCATAGGTAAGAAACATTCGCTTAAACCACATGGTTAGCAATGGTGGGGTGAGGTATAGGTAGTGGTTAAGATTTTGAACCCTCCTAATGTAACTGCAGAAAAAAATTCTCTTAAAAAACCGTGAAGCTCACAATGGCTCAACTCCTCCAATGTTGTGTCAGTCAACCCTGGATAAGAACCACGGTTGCATCTTCTCTTGACCCAAAAGCCTAGATCAGTCATGAGTTTCTCGTTTCTGGCCTCTCCTGTCCAACAGAGTCACGGTCTATCATGATGGAAGGGCACAAGCTTAGTGGAACCGATTACCTCCAAAAGACCTGTTCATATGTTGACTTTCAATGTGACCTGATACTTTAATGTCCTCCGCATATTCCTATAGACTTGTTCATATATCAACTTACCACACTGATTGGGAAACTAATGTTAAGTACCTCTGTCCAGATAAATAATTTTATCCTCAAATTCCAAATAAAATTAGAATGTTTTTGCTTCACAACCGCATGGAATTACCCACATTAACCCCTAATAGGAAAGCGGTTAGCAACTGATCAGCTAATTAAGACGCACTTGTGGAAGAGCATTTCAGGTATAACATGTCCGTAGAAGAGCTAAGGTGCCATGAGCAAAACAATTGCTGGTTATTTTTTAACATATATTAATAAAGTACTCTATAATCCATTATTATGACTTGGCTTAAATTGTGATAATGTAATAATGTCCATGTATATCTCATTATACTAATGCTGAAATTTTGAATCCACATCAATGACTAATGTTACGATTGATACACTACTATTTATTTTGATTTGATTGTGGGATCAAACAAAATCGACCTTCATTGTAATACTACCAATTGTTGTATTTCTTTTACAGGATGGCGATGCCAAACCCAGACTTCCAGGTACAAGACTTGCTGCTTCTTATGTAAACTTCTATATTGCAAACGGAGCTGTCATTGTTCCACAGTTTGGAGATAAAAAATGGGACGACGAAGCTCTGCAAGTCCTATCGAAGGCCTTTCCTCATCACGAAGTAAGCAGTTATTGTTAAAATGCTTCTGAGTCGACTTATGTACATAGTTTATCTACTTTCTTTTGGGTACAAAGGGAAAAGCACAGGCCAAGAAGAAACCTAAGAACTAAAAGCAAAGGCAGTATGCCCCATTTTAAAGTCAAGAGGAACAATAAAGCACCACCATCTGTGGAAGTTACATACAAGTCCAATTTTGATAAAAAAGGAAATAACGCAAGGGACTGAGATTTATGCTTTCCATGACTGGCATCTAGTTGAAAATGTGTAGCTCCACAATCATGTGTAATAAAAATTATTTTATCACTTATAGACGATAAAACGACCTGATATTTATAATGTGCAGCTGTAGAAGAGAAGGACCTATCTGTTTGAAAAGGCATCCACTTTCAAAGGGACTGCTTGTAGAAACCTAAAAGGCGTATGCGTCATCTCTAGAGTAGTAGGATTAAAACATGCTTTACAACTGAGTATTAGGTAGTGAATTGTCTCTATCAATCAAATCGAAATAAGTTCTTAAAATGGTCCCGTCTGACATCGTAGTTGACTAATACATCAGAAATAAAGCAGAATAATCCTGCCGTTTTAGAAGGGTGACTGGACAATATATGTTCATGATCGTCCCAATCTAAATGTTACATCATATTAATGGTTGTCTCTGCATTCATAAAGTACTTTGTGGATTATGAATTTGTGTCATTGATCCTAGTTTGCCGGTAATCTTTTCTATTTTTTTTCAAGCATTGAATGAACATTTCAAAATTTTCTTGTCATAGGTTGTGGGAATTGAAGGTGCAAGGGAGATTGTTTTGGGGGGTGGAAATATACACTGCATTACGCAGCAGCTACCAGCCATCTAGACAGCACTCAGAAAATCAACTGGTGACGTTAGCATCAATTTCTATGTTGCCGTTTTTGATTGATTGTAGAGTGGCGGCGAAAAGAATATGCAAATAATCTGAAACATCTTGTCCCTTCTTTTATTTAATTTTTCTTGATGGGTTGGATTAGTTTTATTTCTGGAGGTTGTTTCCCCTGATTTTGGTGGTTGAATCTCTTTGATCTCTGTTAATCGTCCATTTCTTCATCTTTTCTGGAAAATGAACTTCTATAGTTGTAACTCCTTTTGGTTTGATTGTCCAATTGATGCGATCACTTGCTCATTTGGGGTTAAAATGTGAATTAGAAAATAATGTAAGTAATATAATCGACTGGCAAACGATTGCAATCCATTCAAATAAAAAGAAACTGAGCCAAAAATGATAAATATAAATTCATATTTATGACAAATTTAAAATAAAGCTATATGAGTAGTAAATTTATGAAATCAACAACTAATTTAAAATATTCTTAATTTCTGCTACTCGAAAACGTATCATGGAGCTCTACCAAACGGTAGGAATTCTTACTTTTATATTATAGGTTTGTTTGGTAATCACTTAAAAAACACTTTTACGTAAGTTGAGACAAAACTTCTCTCAAATATTTTACCTCAGATTGCGTAAAATCACTTAAAAAAGTTATTCCCAAACATACTCATAAATATAATATAATATAATGGTTACTCTGCAGCAACACACACACATATATGATGAGAAAAAATGCAATAGGGTTAAAGTGTGAATTTATCCAAAATTTTCTCACAGAAGTAATGTTACTCTATAACTTCAAAAATGAAGTAATATTGTTTCATTCTGTTAAAAAATTAATGGTGATTGTTAAAAATTGATGTTGACCAATAATATTTATAATAATAAGGGTAACATTGTTCATTTTTTAAATTTTGGAATAAAATTACTCTTGAGACAAAAATTTCACCGTAAAGTCACATATTAACCTATGCCCTCCGTATGGTTTATGGAATGTGAGCAGTTTGACCAATTTGCAATTTAATAACTTAATCGTAGATCCCTTGACAAAAAATATATATATACTATATATGATATAAAATTTATATAATATAGTTTTTTTTTTTTAAACACAAGTGGAAAGTTAAAACTTGGTCACTTGGGTACAAGCACAGCTCAACTCAAAACACGAGAATAATCAGGAAATATCCTCTCATGAGGGAGAGGCATCCTCATAGTCAGGGCTTGGTAGATTCTGCACATCTTCATTTTGGCAAGGTTGTTAACACATCCGATTGTGTCACGCAAAGCATGGAGAATGTCTCAAATCTCACTGATTTAAGTTCTTAGTGGGTGTAATCATATATTGGATTCCAAATGAACTCTGCGATTAAACGTATTTGAAATAGAATCATATTTGAATGGGTGACCTCATTAACATGTTTCACAACTCTAATATCATATTATTTGCAAGTAATAAACAATATAATTTGTGCTCTATTTACTAAAAGTGATTAGTCTCTTGTAGTGTAGTAAACCAAAATTTATACTTCTATTAAAAAAAATATCTACATTTATTAATCGACAATATTTAAATAAAATTATCTTTCATAAAAAGATAAGTGTGATTAACAAAAACAAAAAAGCTCGTTACACAAAAATTAAGACATACATGTAATCATCACTCAACCGTAATTTTTTTATTACCGATACTTATCTTAAATTACAATTTACAAATGACATTTTATGTATGAAAATTAATTTTTTAGATCCTCATTTTATCTCATTGTGCACATCTTTGGAGGGAACGAGGAGTGTGTAATAATGAAAGCAGTAGATTGAGCCATTGAGGGCGCCACCGCCAACTGAGTTTTAGACTTCTTGTTCGTAATAAAAACAAACAGCCGAGAAAAATTTTGGGAGAATTACTATAAAGTCCCATGTAAGAGAATTAATATCAGACAGGTTCCAAGAAGTTGTCAATGTGAGTAACTTGAGTTGTCAATGGTAGCTGCTTAAGTTGTCAATAGGACCTTTCTGATAATAATTATCTTGTATGGGACTTTATAGTAATTCCCCGAAAAATTTTCACGAAATAATAATTGACTTTCAATCCTAAATCATAAATGGCGGAGTGCCAAGATCAAACGTGTTCGGTCAAGAATTGAGCTATCCAAGAATGAACGAAAGTCGTAAGAAAATCGACACCGAAAGGAGGAAGCGAATTGTTTAAAAAAAAAAAGAAAAAAAAGAACGTGTCTCTTACACACACACACACACACAATTGACGTGAAATCAGGTCTCTTTAGAACACCTGATTCCATTTGGTTTTCACGGAGAGATTCCTAGAGCGAGAGTAAGAAAACACAGTGGAAGGAGAAGGAGCAGAAGATGGGGTGCTCGTTTTCTGGGTTGAATGCATTGTATGACAACGTAAACGGGGGCGCCGATGTGTGGATCAACGAGAACCGTTTCCGTATCGTGAGGCAGCTCGGCGAAGGTGGCTTTTCCTACGTCTACTTGGTCAAGGAGGTGGTCACCGACTCCTCTCCCGCCTTAGCTGGCGTTGGTCTCTCTAAGAAGCTCAAAGACTCTTCCCATGTCTCTGGTAAGATTTCTTCCGTCTTCACCTGCAACCCTCTTTGATGTTTCAAATGTAGAATTTTTCGATCTGGGGTTGATTTCATTGAAATCTGGAAGTGCACCTCTATACTCGTGGGATTCTAGGAAATGACTTATGCCATTGCTTTAGATTATGAATTCTGAAATGAGCTTTGTTGGGCAATATGAATGCGCCATCTATGTTATCTATCTGATTTTTGAGCTATGACATTTTGTTGTGCAATTATTACTTTGTCTGAGATGGTTTTGCTTCTATTTTTTCTTTTCACAAAATTTCTGAGGTGGAGTAAGTAATTGAGTGCTTACGTTATATGTAGTTTTGAAACCAAAATGGCTGCAGCATAGATCAATCCGAAGAACATCTAGTGTAATGTTTCTGATATTCCTGCTTAGATCTATAATTCTATGAATTTCATACCCATTTCGATCAAAATTGTCCATAAATGATAGACATATATGCTTATGGATGAGATCTGCGGCACTTTCTGCTATTTTGTTGTGTGCTATTGATGGCACAGGAAATTTTAGATGTCCTTCCAGTCATATAATGGTGATAATTATACCATGGTTTTTCTCATTATTGCTGTGATATTCCTATTTTCTTGTCTTCAACTCATAGAATTTCCGTTTTTCTTTATTAACAGCAGAAAAGAAGACTTTGTATCTTACTATTTGCTGTGCATTTGTCAGTAGACGATGGAACTTATGCCATGAAAAAGGTCCTCATTCAAAACAACGAACAGCTGGAGTTGGTGAAGGAGGAGATCCGTGTTTCATCACTCTTCAGTCATCCTAATTTGCTTCCACTTCTTGATCATGCAATAATTTCTGTTAAGGTAATAAATAATTGCAGCCAACCATTACTTCTCTCCTTTATATGTCAAAGGTTAGCCTTCAAAATCTCATAAATGATGGAGCTATTGGTTTGGTTGAATTTCATGCTTTAGCCTGAACCTGAGCCTGGAGGTATATAACAAAAAAGGGCTTAAAATCGCCCTTAAACTGCATCTGGCATTACATTCCTAGTTAGAATTATATGCAATGATGTTAATGATTTGGATCTTATGCTACAATTCCGAGCCAATGCAGTTTGTAAAGTCATTATGCCAATGAGTTTAACTATTGTCTATCCTCCCATGCACTTTATAGGCTAGAAACAGAGTATGTGGTTAATTAGGAATGCATAACATTACTTTTTTTAATTCATTGCTGTTTTAGGTTTATTTCACTTGTTTCTGTGCTCGTAATTTTATATTTATGTGGAAGAAGTGCTTTTTGTTGGCAGCCAACCAAAGAAACATCTTGGAACCATGAAGCATACCTGTTATTTCCTGTTCATTTGGATGGAACATTGCTTGACATTGCCCAAACTATGAAAGCCAAGAAAGATTTCTTTTCCACGTCAGATGTGCTTCACATCTTTCAGCAGGTAAAATGAACCATCTTCTAATCGTGTCTCTGTCTTAAATTTTCTTGTGGGAACCTTTGAACTTCAATTTGATGCAAGCAACTCAAAATTTGTGCACATTGCAATTTTATTTACAGTCTGACTAGTTGGAGATGAATAGAATGCATCCAAATAAATATGCCAGAGATATTAACCAGAAAATAGTAGCTGAGAAAATTTTATTACAAATTTATGACATCATTTTTGTTGTGATTTTTGTAATGGATTTTATGGTATCTCAGTGCTTTTCATTTATTCTAAATTGACTAAGTGCTTAAATATGCTACGAGGCTTTAACCATGTTGAATGAACTCAACAGCTTGCCGCAGGACTCAAGCACATGCACAATATGGATCCTCCGCATGCACATAATGATGTTAAACCTGGTAATGTGGTAATAACACGCAGAAAAGGACAACCACCTCTTGCCATACTCATGGATTTTGGTAGCACTCGACCTGCCAGACAGCAAATTCGCTCCCGATCAGAGGCGCTGCAGTTGCAGGTGCAAATTTTCAAGACCATATCAATAGTCTCTCCCACCCTCGCCTTTCTTTTCAATAAATATTATTATGTGCAGTGTTAGTTCCTCACAAATAAGCAAGACCCAAATATGAAACATGATAGCACATCAAAATTTCCAACCATTTATATTATATTTTTTTGTATATTTGTCACTCTAATCCTAATCTTTTAACCTCCCATTCAATGAGCTTCTCCAAAAAAGAAAGTAGGTCACATCATTCTACATTATAATTTTGAATTTGAAGTGTTTTGTGCTGTTTTCTTCCAAGAACATAGAACAGAAAGCTGTTTATAAAGAATTTAATATGTGCTGTTCAAATTATTCTAGGGGGAAAAGGTTTAGAAAATAATCGTATATTTCATCAGGATAGGGGTTTCTAGCATCTCATTGCAGAGAAATTTAAGGCAGGGCTGGTGTACCTGAAATAGATCCATAAGCATGTTTGGGAAGTAACAAAACCTTGGTTTTAAAATTGATTTCACAGAATCCGAGGTAAGTATGTGAGAGAGTTTTACCTCGGCTTGCGTGAAATTGATTTTGAGAATTGGTTAACAAACATGCTCGAAGCCAATCAGGTATAAATGTAGTCAAAGCTGGTCGCCTAGGCACTGTGGCTCTCAAGTCCCCTATTGGAGCCTCATTGAAGGGAGCGCCTTATCTTAGGCATCTTACTCACATGAAGTAATCAACTTATAATTCTGAGTTCAGAAACTATAAAACACAATCAAAATAGGCCGACCCAACCATTAATATGTCATTTTTTCCCTGGAAATTTATGTGAAAAGATAGTCATTTGCTTAGCTAAGGCTTTTATTGTGACGGTACTAATTTTTAATTAAGTTTGCTATTTTGGTGAAGCTTTTCAAATATAGTGGAGCCAATTGTTTTTCCAGTCATATGGCTTGTATAATTTTCTGTGCTGCTTTTTTTGTCCATGAATTTCTATTTTCCTTTTGTAGGAATGGGCAGCTGAACATTGCTCTGCTCCTTTTCGAGCTCCTGAGCTATGGGATTGCCCAAGCCATGCTGATATAGATGAGAGGACTGATGTTTGGTCACTAGGATGCACGCTGTATGCAATAATGTGAGGAGGATTTATCGTTTTTAGTATGTGGTTTATCTTAATTTTTATGTTTAGAACATTTATTAGAAGTGCCTTTGTTGGTAGTTCTAGTTATGAATCTATGGACTACGGCGTTGCTAGTTTGTCTTTAGAAGAAAGAAAACAAAGTAGAGCTAAATTCCATTGTTTGTTTCTCAAGCAGAACATAGAGAAGATGGAAAATGGGAGAAAAATTTTACTGGTAGTTTTGACACCCGACCACATTCTAGCATAACCATCAACCATCTAAATTTAATAAAACTTCTGCTGTGGTAGGCCTTTGAGTAACAAGAGATTATTTGTTCAAAATTGCAGTATGCTTGTGTTAAAAAGGTAGATTATACAGCTCAAGCATGTTTTTTGTTTCAACTTATTTTTATACATGGCTTTTCACGGCTTTGTTTTCTATCATGCAAGGTCAACCAACCATTCCACCAAGTATCATTAGAATTTCTGATTTTCTGTTTTCTTGAAATGTGTTTCCCCTTTTTTTGGTGCTCAATATCTGAACCAGCTCCAGTGAACTTGTTTATCATCATCTGGCTTAACATTTCAGGTACGGGGTATCTCCGTTTGAATATGCTCTTGGAGAATCTGGTGGAAGCCTGCAATTGGCCATTATAAATGCTCAAATCAAATGGCCGACTGGACCTAAGTCTCCATATCCTGATGCACTTCATCAGTTTGTGACATGGATGCTTCAACCTCAGGCTACTGTGCGGCCCCAAATGGACGTCATCGCTATACATGTTGAAAAATTGATCATCAAGTTCTCTCATTAAGTTACTGTTGGAGGGAAGAGGAAGCTGTTTTGAAAATTTTGTTCCCTTGGCGATTTATATTGAAGAAAAAAGCTGTTGCACTTCTTTGCCTTATAGAGTCAACCCCGTCTTTGGTGGTAGTATAGGCAGTTGAGCGTTGAATTCATCAGCATAGTTTGTCATTTCTACACAATTTTTATATGTTATAATTTATTTATTTATCAAATGACCAATATCCCTCCCGGTGTTTGGTTAAAGCACATAAATGGCATTTGAATTTATCTACTGATGTTACTTGTATATTTTCTATGTAACCCCTTCCCTTTTGTTGATAGCTGTGGAGCATGCATTACTGGTATCCCCTTGTTCAATAATGTATTGCTTGATTTCATTTGTTAATTATGTGAATCAAATATATACCTACAGAATTTTCTCGAGTCAGAATTTACATTTAGTAAATGATACGCATGTGCCGATTTACAGGACTTGATATCTGATCCGGGGGGAATCTAATCCGGCAAGTGGTAGCCCTCAAAATATTATTTTCTTTGCAAGAAAATTTTGAAAAAGAAAACGAAATAAGAAAGTGAGGGCCTGAGGGGCCGGGAAGATGACGAGGGGCTGTAAAAGATTCATTTTTTAATTAAGAAATTATCTATTAATTGCCTACTCCTTGATTTGACACGTTGTTTAAAGGCCTTGAGTTGATGTCTATGTCAGGATCTTCTCCCACGGGCGAAGCTGGAGTATGGGACAAAATGGAATAGGAGAAGAAAACGATATAAAGAATCGTCTGAATATATGTGCCTTTTAGTTTCACTTTTTGAGGGGAAATGTTGCGTTAGAGACCCACAAAATAATAGTTGGAGCATCAGTTTCTGCGTTCGGATCAGTGGTGCTGCTGCATGCATGAGGAATTGAGGATGCCGACGGTGGGCCACTTATCTTAAGCTGACCAAAACATGTTCATCTCTCGCTGCCTTCTTCTGCGGACATATACATATATGGTATAAATATAATACTCAACTGAGGTGCATATCTCTTATTATCACGCACTATCTCTTATTATCGTTAAATCTTGTAGATATTGATTTAGTCGAGATTGTAGAGTTGCGCCTATAAAAAGAGAGCATGTATCATGTACTTGTGAATGAGAAATATTCTCTCTTTTCTCCATTTCTATACTTCTTTTTAAATTCATTCATTCTCTTGTTAAATACCTCATGTTTCCTTTACTTTGTAACATTATACACATTCCTTCATGTATGTGAATGATTCCCATCTTTCTTCATTCACAAAATTATGATCGTTCGGACCTGCAGTCTAAATTGTTGAAATAAGATATGTGATTTTTTAAAGGTGGGAGTTTATTTAAAAGGTTGTATGAGGGGTTATAATTTTAAAGTCATGTCTTCCTATATGCCATAAATATATAACTTTTCATGGAAAAATCATTCTAAATAGTTATTAATTATTTAGTTATATTGATTGATGAACCAATTTATAAGATTCATGAATCTAATATATAGTTGTAATTTTTTATTGAAGTGTTATAGTGGTGACTTTTAATTGAAGAGGTATTGATTCAAAAGGTACAATTTTAAGACATCTTTCCATGCATTATAAATACACTCCCCATCCCTCCATTTGTATATACAAATTTTACACATAACAAAATCAAACTTATTCTATTTCTCTTTGAGTACACATGTAGATAAAGTCAAATTATCACTTTGTAAAAATCTTTGTTGTTCTAACTTTAGTGTTGGGAGTGCAATTCATATTCAATTGTCTATATTGTATCTTACAGGAAATTTGCCAGTTAACCTAACTTGCACCATTTAATATAAAAATAAATGGGGCGAATTAAACCTAAAGAAAAGTATTGTTCACGTCTTGAAAATATCGTACACAATTTTCTTCTTCATATCTTCTTTTTGTACTCCTCAAAGAATCATCCTTGCCAACATAAATGACACTAAAATCCTTCTTTTAAGGTTTTTTAAGTGAGGTTGTGAGTTCAAAAATTGCATGGATAATAAGAAGGGGGTGTAGCGTGTAGGTTATGAGAAAAAAAGAGAATTATTATTGCAATTAAGGTAAAGATGATAATGTGGGACAACCATCGGTTACAAGCCGATCCGCTGTGGTGGGCTTAAAGGACCAAGGATAAAAAAATCGGACCGATCAGTTTGACCAGTGAACCGGCGAACCAGTCCATGGTTCAATCCGATTCAGCGTTAGACCGGGGATCGGGTTGACCCGGATTAACCTGGTAAAACAATAGGTTGATCGGGTCATATATTTTTTTAAAAAAAATTATAGGCTTCCTTTGCTTTTTTTTTTAAAAAAAAAATTTATATACTTCCTTTGTTTTTTTTTTTTAAAATTACGTTAAGATCTCATGCAAAAAAATCAATTTTAGAAAGATCTCAAAAGGTTTTTAATAACAAATAAAAGAGTACTATTGACAAGTAAATAAATTATCAATAACAACCTTTGAGACCTTTCTGATATTAATTTTCTTATTTAGGACCTTAATTCAATTTCTCTTTTTTTTTGTTTACTTTTTTTATTAATATTTAGTGACAAAGGGAAGAACTAGATGGTGTTTCTTCCTTTCTTTTTTTTTTACTACAACCATGGTTTTTTTTATAATTGATTTTTTAGCTTTTTATAGTTGATGAATGAATTTTAATGATGATTTTTTATTATGAATTATTATTAATTATAGTAATTAAAAGATTTTAACTAATAAAGATGAATATTTTGAAATTAAACATGATTAAAAGTATTATATTTTAATATTGTCAATTAAATATCATTATTTTAAAATGGCCAGTCTAACCCCGATTTGACTCATTAACTCTTGATCCACTACATCAATCGATTTAATACCCAGTCTGATTTTTTGAACCGACCCACATCATAACAGCATTAACTCTTGATCCATTGCATCAATCGATTTAATACCCGATCCGATTTCTTGAATCACCCTCATCATAACAGCTTTAAATTAAGGAATGTGATGGAGATAGTCTAGTGGAGTCAAGTCTTGTAAACTCTAGAAAAACTCGTGACTGTCAAATGAGTTGTACGAGGATGGGCCATCGTACCCAATTACCCATCAATGTTAAGATTGTTGTTTTTACGCAAGTGGGGTACACATCTATGAGATCCTTAAACGAGTCAAGAAGTAGGGAAAAGAGAGCAGAAGGCCATCTGATGTTAGATCATTGTCCACTGCCCCCAACCCCACCGAAGATCAACTGTGAATATTATTATTTGATATAAGAATTAATTGTGTTATGAAAATAGAATAATATGCAAGAGATTGAGATACAGAGATGGAGAAGATGAGAGAAAGTTGAAGGAGAGAATAAAGAGGAGTTCTCTTTCATTTCATTGTCTCTTCCACTACATTGTACATTGCCTCTATTTATAGGCTCACAACCTTTAAAGTATAGCTATAAGGTTACAAGGAAGTAAAGGCAAACATAATGACATTAAAACTATAAGAAACTCTTCACAAGCCATTGATTGAGAGGTTATGGGATTTATGGCATTAAACATAAGGAATCCTAGGAGTTGAAGGTTATAGACATTCACTCTAAAATGTTTATAACACTCCCCCTTGAATGTCCATAACAAATATTGTACCTCATTAAAACCTTACTAGGAAAAACCCAATGGAACAAAAACCTAGTGAAGGAAAAAGAGTACACAATATATATTGAAGTTGCCTCATTAAAAACCTTACCAGAAAAACCCAGTGGGACAAAACCTTGGTTAAGGAAAAGAGTACAGCATTATCTTTACTCCCCCTGATAATATTACTTTTTTCCCCCTGATGACAACATTCTCTGACTGCAATATCACTAATTAAAAATGTGATTGTCATCAATGATTTTCAAATAATTGATCTATTTTCCATCTAAACTATACAGATCAATTGTCATCAAATTATATGTTAAAATGTATTTCTCGATCATATCTTCTGGATATGTCGAATAAATGTATCCATGTACCATATCTTCTGGATATGTTGATTTATTCTATACATTTTTCAATCAATTATATAGATACTCAAAATCTTAATTCCACGTAACATTTTATATATTCAGTGATATTTTCAAACATACTTCGACATTGTATATCATTCCAGCATTCTGATACACATTTCACTTTCCAATTAACCATATGCATAGGAGTTAATAATATTCAATAGACGCATATTTTTCATATATTTTCCCAGACTAGTAATTATTTTTCATCCACCAAAAATAATATCTCATCATAATTATCATTTCATTGTGAAAATCTTTGTTTTCACATAAATGTTCCCATATCATATTGTAATTTTGTATCTCATTTGTTTGGACTACAGGTCCATAACTCTTACATTGAAATAACGAAATCGTATTTTCATTGCGTCTTTTCCTTTTCCTTTTCATCTTGGCCAATAACTGTCTGCTTACGTTGTACAGCAGATTTATGTATAAGATCTTCATTTGATCACGTGATATTATTATCAAAACTATTGTCGATAACTCCATCTTTTAGGTTCCATTTTTCGCATTGCGACATAACTTATCAAAATCTCAATATTACTTTTTCAGGTACCTGAACCTCTCTTGAGGTTTTGCAATTAGTTATGTCTTGGCCTCTTCTGGAGTGCCAGCCTCCTCAAAATGATCATATTAATAATATACTCCTCTTTATCCAAAATATTATATTTGGAACCGATTGATTTTTCATACTTCAGGCATGTCACATTCTTATTTATATTGGAGCATTTTAGCTGGAATATGAGAATTATTAATTCCCATTTAGGTCAGTAATTGAATCTGACAGATATTTTGCTATATATCATGAATACAATATTCGATGAACTTCTGTTTCATACTATTATTTTTAAGGATCTATATTTGATATTAATAATGCATTCAATGTATTTTCTTTTCCAGCTACTCAATTTCTTCCCCTCATGTGAAAAAACTTTATTAAATGACAAGTAACCAATAATGCAGTACAAGTCTCATAAACCCATTTGTTTTCTTTAGAAACATCATTTCGTTTCATTTAGAGACAAACAAAGAGGAGAATCTTGTCCAACATTTATCTCAACTTTCTATCTATATGCATAGTGGTGGATCAATAAGAACAAACGTTGCACATTCAAACTTTTGAGATGGAAAATATCTGGCTCCTGACCAGAAGCCAATTTCACAGGGATATGTTGTTGGCTTAACGTGTATAAGTGATGCAATACATCAAGTCATATATGCCAACACTTAAATGAAAATCTTGCTCTCATAAGTATTGATCAAGCTATATATGGAGGCTTTAACAAATAATTTATGGATCGTACAATCTGAAAATTGTGCACTCATCATCATAATGATTTATTCAAATAATCTCGCAAACTTCAGGTTGCAAGCTAATAATGATCACATATGTAACCATATTGTAGATGCATCTATCAAATTTATTGAATACGTGTATGGTTTACATACTATTTGAATGGGCCCATATGAGTGCAATATATTTTCAGAAATGTAGAGATCTATTTTAAATCATAATTGGCGATGTTCTCACAATCAACTTTCTTTGAGAACAAGCAGCACATAATAACTTTTGAATTATGTTGGCTATTCGTGAAGAATCTTCTGGTTCTTCAATAGATGTCAGTTCATAATTTTTGAATATATATTGCATCTTATATATGACTTGGATGATCAAACAAGTCATGCCAACAATAAATCTTTAAATCTTTTTGGATCAGTAAACTTCTGGTTTACCGTAACTTTTCAATTTTCATAACATATTGATTTAAAATCTCAATATAACATCTCAACATGACATACAGTTTGGGAACCAAAAGTTTATATAAAGTGTATAAGTAAAACTCTATCCAAAATATGAATTTTCTAGTAGAACTAAATAAATACTCCTGTAATTTTCCCAATTCATATACTATTTTCTCCTTTGTCTACATATCCACATCAAATTAATTTGATTCCAATATAAGGAAAAAAAACTGCAAATTCTTCCATCTATAAAATGATACTAACAAAACATATTTTCTTCTCCAAAATTTTTAATCTTTCTTTCTTTCTTTACCTTTTTTTTTATTTAAAGGAGTAGACACTAACGGTCTAACGTTAAAACATTCACCTAGGAGATGTCATACAACTAAATTACAAAGCCTATATGATTTCAATATCCAAAATCACATTTGATTCACCCATGCTTTCAAATCCAATTTGAAGCAACAAAACATTATAACTAAAATGCCATTCACATTAAAAATTCAATATCATGCTAATCATGCATACTCATGCTTATTTTTACCAAAATAGATATACATCCACAAATCATGAAAATTAAAACATATTTATCTCTAAATAAATGATGATGTTTTCATACCAATATTGCTTGTTTCAAGCAACATATTTAGTGACTTTTCAATAAGGATTCTAATTCTATTAGAATCTCTCACCACATTATCATTTCCAATCTCACCACATTATCATTTCCAATTCTAATTATATTAGAATTTTTCACAAACTATTTGTCAATAAATTAAAAGTTCACATGACAAGTATACTACCCATTATTTAACTGGGTAAAACACTATAACATGAT
>QFDD01003200.1:0-18896 GCA_006871305.1 Vachellia collinsii | reverse complement strand
GTGCATCAGCAATTACATTATAAAAATTGCAGACCTTGAATGACTCAAACCCACAAATATCAAGAATATTTATGGATCTCCCAGTATGCTGCTTGCCAGCTCCAAGTGACTTGTTAATTTTTTCTATGAGCCACCCAAACAAGCTTTCATACATAAATTGTGCCAATGCATCTCTTGCTTCAACTGCCTGGATAAGAAATTTTATCAGGCCATCAAAAAACACTGAATAAACTGCATTTAGGAGCTCCAGAAAACTGATAAACAAATTAAATATACGAACCTGCTTCAATGACAAACTTTTAGCAGTGGTATCCTTGCCAGCTTGGACTTTACAGGTGGATAAAGTTACTTTTAACTCTTGGGAACTGCAACCCATCAGCATGGCCACACTGGTGACAGCTGCCAAGAGAAAAACATTCATACAAGTCACTTCAAGTTGTAACTGAGATGTCATTTAAATTCGTATGTGTTACTGTCACCCATGGACAGTCATTGTGTACCACTTCAAATCCTCTCCTACTCAAAACAATACCAGATATTGTTTATTTTGTGCAAATTATCACATTGAATGCATCTGTTTAAGATAGTCTCACATCACTTTTAGGTATCCAAAATTTTCTTTTTGGCCAGAAATTCCTCATTTATTCATTACCACTAAAAATACATCTGCAAAACAGCATAGCATAAGTAATGCATGATTCAAGGCTTTTAATCATACCTTCATCATCCACCACGACGACATGATTTTCATTGTCAGATATTTGAAATGATACATTTCCAAGCCATAATACAGCAGCAAGGATTTTAAATAATTGCTCTTGATCCTCTTTGCAAATTTGAACAACATCCAGCGCTTTCTGATGAAAAAGCAGAGAAAGAAAGGGGGGAAATTAGATGAAAATATCTCAGGAGGAAGAAGCAAACTTGGAGAGGAAATTGATCACAGAATGAAGTGTCCAGAATTATACCAGCAGCTTATTAAACATTTTAGCATCATCAACACCATCTACTGCCATACAGTCACTCTGATTAAGATATTTATATTCACTGGCCTTTCTAAGATTCAGCCTCTCTGCACAGAAAATCAAAACAATCCAGAACATGAGTTGAAATATCATGTATTCGTACATTCATTTAAGCTGATCAAAGAATTATATTGCAAACAAGACATGACATTATAATATGCACGTATGTTGTGAGTAAAGAAGTTGACAGATTGCAGAGAAAGCACCTTTAAGACCAGGTACAGATCCAGCACAAAGTTGATAAAAGATGTGGTATGACCTCTCACCACTGGTCAGCTGAACAACTCTTGACTGGTCAAAAGAGACAATTAAATCAGGAAACATTATAGATAAATAACATAGTTTCCCTCTTAAGCTCAAATAGGACATCTCAGTTTACCTTTTGTAACATGACTATTAGTTATCATGCGTCATTTGGCAGATTGCAAAATCAACCCCACAAGAATAAACAAGTTAGTAAGCTCAATAGAAAAGGATAAAAAAAAATAACACCATTGCAATGACACATTAACATGCTTACAGGTTTGAATTTTAGCTCCACATATTTTCCCTGCTTCAGTGAAATGAATCTCAATTAACTTCCCCTGCTCCAAACAAGCCAAAGTGTACATTGATTAAACCACTTAGCCTTTGGAGAAATTAAAGGCATTAAATAGCAAAAATTTCATGGGCACACAAATCAATAAACCTTTCAAGCAATAAAAATTTTATAGAATAACAGGACTGGTAAGTTTCATTGCAATGAAAAGAAACATAGGAAACTCACAAATCTGCTAGAATTATTGTGCCTTAGCGTTTTTGCATTCCCAAAAGCTTCTAGAATAAAATGTGTCTGAAGGGCTTTATTTTCTATGCCAGAGCTTCCACCACCCAGAGCAGCTAAATATTGCATAGTGATTTTTGTTGTCTCTGTCTTCCCAGATCCACTCTGACCACTGTAAACAATACTAACAATTAGTAACAATACACTGGTAATCCTATCTTATCCCTGCTAAGACACTTAAAAAACTATTGATTAGGTCACATATTTCAAGAGTAATGCACAAAACAGATCCCCAATGTACAGAAACTGATCTGGAGGTTACCTTATGATGATGGACTGATTTATTTTATCTGCAACAAACAAAAATCAAACAGAAATACTTTAGAAACATAAAATTCATCCCACAAGTACAGGAATGGAAATTACAAAAGAACTTAGAAAGGGAGAATTCCATTCACCTCTAATCATCTCATTATAAGCTGCATTAGCCACGGCATAAACATGTGGGTCAGTCATGCATCTCTGCCTATAAGTCGTGGCATGATAATTTCCACAAATCTGGATATCTTGGAAGGGATTGAGTGCTATTAAAATGGGTCCTGCTTTACTCTACATTAACAAAACACAAGGAGCATATGAGAGCAGATGGATGATAACCAAAGAGAAAGAATAAGCCAAAAGCTGTACACATACATAAATCAGTTCTTGAGAATATCTATAACGAAGAGTGTGAAGAACTGATGGCTCATTCAGATAAGTCAGCTGTATGAGATCACCGACGCCTTTTAAAATATCTGGATTAGCTGGTAGGAGCTCTGAACTGGCCACTTTCATAACCTACAGAACAACTCAATGGTACAAAAAATTTGTTAGCTTGCAAACTCAAAAGCATATTATTTTTCAAGGACACAGAAGACCTACAATCTTACATTTCCATTTGTGAGTAAAACTGAAGCAACTTCTTTTGAAGTTGACTGTATCTTTCCTAGTCCCCAGTGCCCATTTGATTGCCTACACCAAACATGAAGTTTCTGGGAAAAGAACCGAACACAGAAATGAACATGCCATGAAAAATGTGGTCTATCAATACTAATGGTTAAGTGTCAAAGGAACAAATGTGTTGCTGACATTTAATTTCAAATGGAATAAAGCTGGGACCATACATCTAAGATTCTCAGTTAATCTTTCAGATGGAATTTTGATATCTTCTAATAAATACACTTTCCATATAATCAACTAATGCAGTCAGCATTTCCCACCAGATTATACCACAACAAATACGAAGCCTCTGGTGAGAAGACCAAAAACAGAAAGGAAATTTGAACGGAAGTAACATGTGCCATAAGCTATGCCTAAATTTTAACCTTCAGAGGAACAGAGATTGACACTGCTATCAACATAAATGAATAAAAGCCCTGGATGGAAATCTGAACTGATCAATAACAAGGTACTTTGATATTGCTCAATATAACCCATCAAACCTCTTAACATGATTAGAGAAATTTGTGCTTACATCTACAGGTCACCACATGCAACCAAGAAATTCTATTTCAAAATACTTTCCATCAACCATGGTACCAACTAAATTGTCTTTCAACTCATTGCTTTCTTTAAAGCATCACGGGCTTTATGCAAAGTTACCAGAGCTAATTGTTTCGAACGACTGAGAGTTATCTACTAAAATGTAACGACCACTTCTAAAACCATTCATGAACTGAGTCATTGCAAGATCATAGTAATAATTCAAACTTTTTCCAGTCTCCAGTTACCTTCTTGAGGAAATAAGTAACGTCATCATCCGAGTTGGATCCTCGACACTTCGATGATATTTGGCCGCTCTGGTTGTCTTCTGATGCGAGGGCGTACGGAGATTCCACATCCCTTTTCAACTTCTTGCTCCCAAGGCTTCCGTTTCTCTTGTGTCCCAAATCAACTGTATCTTTCCTCTTAGTCTCTTCGTTCGCATCATGAAATCCGTTCGGAAGCTTAGTCTCTTCGTTCGCATCATGAAATCCGTTAGGAAGGCATTCTGTCTCACCATGATCTCCATTAACCTTGAAGTTGAAGTTATTCGGCAATGACCTTCTCGCTGACGGAAGCCGAGCTTTGGAGGTCGGACGAGCTGGCAATGCCGGCGGCAAGTCCTTTGGTTTATTCTCTTCTTCGTCTCTCCGCTGGAGCGATTCAAGCATTACCTCTAGCGAACTCCTCGCTAAAGAGGTTGGCGATGCTGATAACATCATTTTTAGTGCCACCAAAACCCCCAAATTCGAATAAACTTTCCAGATTTCCTCTCAAATTCCTATACCCAGCACAAAATCACTACTTCTCTTCAAATTCCACCGGCTAGATACCAAATAACAGCAAAAATATAAGAACCCTGTAATGCTTATACGCTGAATTAACTCGGAAACTGAACCCACCAAACCGGTAGAAGAAAACTATAAAGAATAGCGGACAATTAACGAATTCATTTTTCTCACAGCTTCGAAAAATTCTCTCGGAAAGCCTAATTATCAAATCGAGAAGGTGCACGGGTTTCCATTACTGAAAGCGTAAGTTACGAGGCTGAAGAGTAAGGAAGGTAGAGGGTTGAGGTTGTTTCGGAAAGACCAACCTCCTCAGACTCGAGAGAGAAAAAGGAGGAAGCAGAGGTAACAAGAAACAGGAACAATTTAGGCAAAATTGTTCAGTAATCGTGCCTTTTCTCTTTCTCTAAATGGGTTTTGTCCCTTTGAATCAAAAACCTGCTCTTTCTTCACGAACTCTGAAGGAAAATCCTTTGTTGTCGTTGGTGGTGTTGTCGCATATGCTTTTGTGCCCAGAAATTCAAATTTCTCTCAGTCGAGGTGGCAGGCCACACATTTCGACATTCGTTTCTTGAGGAAACGGTTTGGATCGGATCCAAAAATACAAATGAAAATAATTCTAAGCTACGAATAAAAACAATTGGAACGTAATGTGGAAATTTTCAAATCCAACGAATAAAATATGAGTTGGGTATGAGTACAAGTGAAACAACGTGAGAGAGAAAATCTACTGTTTGATAACGGTACTTGGAAAGTAGAATTATAGAGGAATCAATTATTAAGGATTAGATATTTGAAGCAATTGCCAGTTACAACTCTATCATCCTTCTTAGGTAATTCTAGATAGATACCAATATCAGAGTTTCATTTTATTACTTTCATTAATAACTCATGTAGAGGATTAACTTTTTTTTCTCAATTTAATTAATTTTTATGCCGGTATTTGATTGTCTTATTTTTTAATATAGTTTATGCTATTTTAATAGTGAAGTAGATAGTATATCATGATTATTTTTTCTCTTTGCCTAAAGTTAACGATTTTTTCTTTTTGAGCTTAGTTAACGGTTGTTTCGGAATATAGTTTGTATAGCTTTTATTATACAGTATCTTTTGAAAAATAGCACTTGATATTTTGACATATGATTTTAAATATATCGTACTTTTATTTTTAAAAAAAGATATGGTCAGATAAATATGTTAAATGATTTTTTAAGAATTTTATATTTTTTATATTTTTATTAAAAAGATATGGTGCATGAATATTTGAAATATTGTTTTATTATTTTTAAAAAATATTTTATTTTAAGTATTTATAAAATGATTAAATTTATTTTACAGATAGCATGGTATATAACAAAAATACATAAAATTATAATATTGTAAAAAAAGTAACTTTAACGTGATTTAATGGTAAGGAAGTTGATAATCAAAATATAAAACATTAGAATTTTTAATTTAAATTTTTAAAGATTGAAGAGGTAACGTATAACTGACCTAAAGTTCAGGAAAGTTTTACATATTTTAGTCATAATTTAAATGATTTAATTTATCAAAATATTTTTGTTTTAAAATTTTAAAAGTATTTAATGGATTTTATTTTATTTTTATTTGAAGAATAATTTTAACTCCTTTTTTTATCCAAAAAAAAAATATGTATGGAGTGAAAAAAAAACTGAAAAAAAAAATGTGTAGCTGGCATGCAATTTTATAAGAAATATGTTTTTATTAATGTCGGGTCACCTTCTCGTTAAAATTTAATCTTATGCTTTTTGGCCATGACAACTTTAGATAAAAATATTGTTTAAAGATTCAACAAAAAAATATTGATTTTTACATAAATCCTTCAAAAATAAAAAAATATTATTGTTAACCGGACAACAAAAAAGATAAAGAAGAATTACTATAGGATCATAAATAAAAGAATTAATATCAGTAAGATTATCAGAAATTGTTAATAATAACTACTTTTATCGTCAATGGTAACTGTTTAAGTTGTCAATAGAATATTATTAATATTAATTTTCAGCTCGAAAATATTTGATGTATCGTTTTTTGGGCCAACATATTCCGTGTATCATCCTATCATTGTGTCTAGCGCTTTCCTCTCCAACCTGCAATGATTATTTCAGCTTTCACTTTGACGCCAAGAATTGGTCATCAAAATCCAGAATGGAATTTTAAACAACCCAACATGAACAGGGCAACTAACAATTTTTTTTTGTTAAAATTGAGTTTATAAAAGGAACCTCAGAACTACCAATAAATATTAAATTTAGTAAAAAGACCTAACCTTCGGTAATATAACAAATTAAGGTTTGAATCTATATTGAGAAGAGTGTTAATGTCTGATAATACATTGAATAACATTACCTTCAATAAAAAAATATTTATATTTAGAGTGTAATGAAAATTATTGGAATAATTGACCACACACATGTAACAACATTCAATATGATGGAAACACAGCCATTAATGTCACATCCTTATATCCTTAGGATTATTACCATTATGACACTGGTGGGATTATGATTTTGGGATATAAACAGGAAGCAAACTTAATTAATTAGATAAACATAATTGTAAAAACAACCCCAAACGTTAGCATTACTTTAATATGACTTTATAAATAAAGGGACAAAAAAATGTTTAAGTGGTGAACAATAAAGAATGGGGTATACAGTGGTCCCTCAATAATTGCACTGAAAATTAAGGACATGCATGCTTTCATCATTATCTAAAAGGGCATGTAGAGATATGTTATAATAGATTTTTGTTTTGAGGATAATTTTAAAATGAGAGGTATGAAGGCTAATCAATGACTATGCGCTTGGCCTTAGAGAAAAGGACATGACAATTTTGCAAATAGCTTTTGTCCACTCAAGATTGTGGCCATATAAACAAACACAAATATTGACTTTAATTTTTTTTTTTAAATTCCTCTCACATATAAAATCAAAAGAATTTGAACTTCAAGCTTAATATTTGGTATAGCATGTTGCTACGTGTACTGTACCACCCACCCCTCTTTTTCATCATCATTATTATTTCATACTTAATTAATTAAATATTAAAGAAGTTAGTTTGGTTTCATGTATCAAACTGAAAATTGAGTTACAAACATCAATATCACTCCCTCTGATTCTAAATGTAGAAGCTTGTCAAAGTTTTTACACTTTAACTTTGATACTAAATATAAATTGAGTAATTTTTTTGAAACTATAATAAGACTTTTATTAATGGGGTGTTTTTAAAAGAATTAACCCATTTTGTATTATAAATAATTAACTTTTTAATATAAATGAATTATCCGTCTCTTAAAAACTGAAATGGGAAAAATTTATTGCACCTTTAGTTTGCATTGTAGAAGTCTTTGAACTCCTCTCACCTAAAAACAAGAGGAATTGAATTTCAAACCTAATATTTGGTATAGCTGATAGCATGTTATTCCGTGTAGCACTATGCCACCCATCCTCGATTTTTGTGGTTATTTAATAATTAATGTTTTTAATTTAAATACTATAAATTAACATAGGTACTATTCATGTTTAAATTAATAATAAAAATTACTTTTCCAATGGGATTTACAATCTACAAAATCAATATGTGAAAGAAGTTTTATCTCCACTTATATAAATGTGAAATTTCAACGTCAATGCAAACAAGGTGACTGTGTATTATCTAAAATTTGAGAAATAATCTACATAAATAAATGGTATAATTTATTGGACTTTTTTTTATCATACATAGATTGATCACTATATCTTCAACATAACAAAGTATCATGAGAGCATTTAGAATTTAGTTTTTTTTTGTCTGATTACTTAATTTTACAATGCAATTTGCAAAACTATTATAAAGTCATTGATGCACTATTAAACTGAAAAATATTTGTTGACATTAAAATATCGATATTAATCAAATCATACCAAATCTCAACAATATTAACAGTATAATGTTTCATTTTTTTAAGAAAAAAAGATGCTTAGAAAAATTATGTATAAGTAATAATTGACTTAAATTAAATGCTTTTATTTGGTTAGATTGACAGACGAACTACCTATTAAAAAATTGAATTGATGATGTTGGATGTGTAGGCCTTCTCGTTCCTTCAAAGGCAAAGTTGTTGGATTTATAAGACTTTTTTTTCCCCAGCCAACTGAATGTACAGGACTGAACTAAATTCGAAAGGTGTGTGTATATAAATAAATAGATAGATAGATAAATAAATACATTATAAATCACTTTTTAAGGTGATGTCAAAATTGGTTTGAACTATTGCTTCTGTGCTGAAAGAATTGACACAACGATATCGCACAAAGCTGCTTTTAGCTACGAATTGAGAGGGACCTAATTGGAGTGGTCACATAAAAAAGGCAAAGTAATTTTATGCTTTCATAATAGATTCATATATATATATATATATTGTATGTGTCTGTAAAATATCATAATGCCTTTTCGGTCACAGTATCTGAATTTCATTATTGCTAAGATCGACAAGTGCTGATCAAAGATTAAAACTAGACACGTATGAGATTTTGTAAAGAGGGAAACAAAAACGAAACCAAGAAGCATCAATCGAAATAGTTTTTTTAAATGATTTTACGCAATTCAATGTAAGTATGTGAGAAAAGTTTTATCTCGATTTACGTAAAAATGCTTTTTAAATGATTGCCAAACAAACCCTAGGCTCATATCAATTTAAATTATAATTATCACTTGTGAGCAAATTAACCTGTATGATATTGAGAATTAGTTAATGTTTTTTTTAGATTAAAAATGTTAAATAAATTGTTTAATTGTAACATATGTATTTTGAAATAATAACATATATCATTAAATCATATATCATTTTATAAATCAGATAAATTAACTAGAGAAAGATGATAAATATATTAATTCATTAACTTTATTGATATTCTAAAAAGTTAATTGATTTTTATATTAAAAGTCACATTTATTATTTATTAAAATATTACATTTAAAATCTATCGAGGTAGAAGCAATTTTGAAATTGCAAGGAACTTGTTCGTTCATGGCATAAGGCTACAAAACTACTGAGTATTTGTAACAAAATTAAGAAGTGATTGAAATTGTATGATATGATTTGGTGTTATTTTATCATGATAATTTAAATTTAAAATGGTATGGGGGAAAGGAATGTTGGGGGAAGGGTGCATGCGTAATTGAGTCCAGCAACTGGAGGGACAACGGCACGTGGCCCCCGCATATATATTATATTTTTCAAGAAATGAAAATAAAAATAAATAAAAGGTGGGATAAAGGGGGACAGATGGAGGTGATTGATTGGGTGAAGAGGTCAACAAAGCAAAGAAAGAAAAGAAAAAGGAAAGAGGAGGGGAGGCAGGAGCTAATTGAATAAAGTGAGACGAAGAAGAGACTTCACAGCCGGCAGCCACTGAATTCCTCTGCTTTTCATTCACCTTCTTCACCACCTTCCTCGGCTCTCTCTCTCTCTCTCTTTTTGGTTCATCAATACGTTCCTTTTATCCTATTATCAAATATTCGTATTTAGAGTTTATTGCTACCCTTTCATCACAACTGTTTGCTTTGACAAGCATTTTTACACATGGAAAGATATATGTTAGAGGTTTGAAATTATAAGGGATATTTGAACTCGTGACCTCTTATCTATCGAAAAGATTTATTCGTGTTGGTAAGCTACATGGTCAGGGGTTAAGGCATTTTCAACCACTTCACTAGAGTCAATGAGAGGTCATTAGGTAATTGAATTTATTTGAAAATAAAAAAGGGTTTCCAAGTTCACCTATATTTAAAATAATTAATGAATTACATGTTGAAAAGTGAAAAAGAAGAAGAAGAAGATTGCATCAAATTTTAAATAGGAGCAATCTTAAAAGGAATGTAATTCATACCTTGGTTAATTACATATAATAAGAATAGCACATTTTTTTCTAAAATGTTGCTTATAATAGGAACAGGAGAATATACTTCTAACAAGGTCGTTAAATACTTTCATGATATATCAAAATATGGTTAGCACGTAGGAGGAGGTTTGTGGAATAACTTATTAAATTTTATTCCATTTGATCTTCAATTTTAAACTCATTGTAATAAAAATTTTGAACTATAACCCATCATCGGTGAGTTTAATTAATGAAGGTATCAGACACTCTCACAAATGAAGTGGATTCGATTTCTGGGGGTGCCACTTTATTGTGGCTCTAATCACGTATTCAACTCTTTTCCAAAAATGTTCTCACCAAAAAATAATTTTGAACTATATAAATTGGATTTTATTTTAAAGAGAAGGGTATGGAAGGATATCAAAAGAAAAGAAACATAGTTAAAATTGTCAAAACAATGCATAAAAGTAGTTTTGTTTTTGGAAATTTCAAAAGGCAATTTTTAACAACTTTTCTAACATAATCTAAGATCATTCATGCAGCGAATGATCATGCCATTTTGGTCCTTCTGGGAGCTTTCTTTTAGGGATAATATATTTATCTGCAAATATTTTTATATTTTAGGCTTAAAAGTAACAATAATATAAAGACACTGGCTAAAAGCTCTCTAAGAAATGTTTATTCCTACAAATTCTTATTTTTATAAAGTTTAAGTGATGCAATTTGAATGTAACAAAAAGGCATCCCATAGATTGTGTGTGTGTGTGTGTGTGTTTACATATTGTGCAAAGCAGCTTATTATAATAGTAAATTGAAGAACAAACCAAATTGTCTCAAGCAAATAAAGAGTACACTGGTTAAAATAAAAAATAATTAATTAATAACCTTAGTCAATATATTTGTTCCATTGATTCAATTTGATTTTGTTATGAGGTGTGGGTTTTGATTTCTTATTGGATGGGTCAAATTCTTAACTTGTTAACCTAAACTACCTAATCATTGGAAAGTCTAGCGCCTAAAACACATAGTATACAGTTAAAAATTCAAAAGAAGACTCTAACCACCTCATCCATAGACGTGGATTTGAATTCTTACTAAATAATTTTTCATATTTATACTCGGTATATATTTTCAACGGTAGTTTTCCTATCTCAAAAATCTAGATACAATAGCCAACAAACGTTGATCGAGTTACTAAGAAATTAACTCACGTAAACTCGTGAGTTTAAATTTTTTTACTAACGTAAGAACCTTATTAGTAGGTGATATGTAAATACCTTTATAAGTATTATATGAGATAGGAGGCTGCCTTGTCCCAGATAAGTTCATGCAACCCAGCTCACCTAAAAATTTTTATATTGAAAAAAAAAAAGAAAAGAAATCCTGATACAACATGCTTGAGGAGAATACTAATAATTAATTAACGAATTTTTTTGCCAATATTTCATGTTGTATATCTAACCTTTGGTATTGTCAAACAAACATCTTTTGGTGGTGTGCTATATAAACACTGAAGTGAATCATACTATTTATGGTTTATGATGTAGTTTATTTTTATAAGTCACATATATATTTGATTATATTGATTCATTTTTTTTTTATGATGTTTAGGCATTCTTAAATTCCTTACTTGTCGTCCTTTTCTTCTTTTTTGTGGTAATTAATTAAAGTCACCGTGAACAATGGCATGATTTTATGCAAAATTTGTTTACATTAGGGGACCCCATTTGAGCCAATTAATTTGCACACCAAGGGCTAAAAGGGATCATCATTATTATCATTACAAGGACGACGACACATATATTCCGGACATTGTGGTGGTTGAAGCTTTCATTTATTAATACCTCAATCAATTTAAAAAAAATATAAATTAAACATGCAATTTTCAGTGATCACTTTAAAAGCAAAATCAAAATGAACACCTTTTTACTCCAATTAGTGAGGTTGGTTAGACTTTGTTGGTTACATTTTGCCACTTTTTTGAGAGAAATCACTTAAAGCACTAATTGTCAAATTAAAGCAAGCGTACGCCTATCATCACTTGATACAATTATGATAAGGTGAATATTCTTCAATTAATCCCTTTACTAAAAGACGACGTTCATAATAATAATGTGATTATATATTTAATTGCCTTAATGTATGGCATATACAATGCAAGTGTCATGTTGGTGGCTTCTTGAAGTTTTTAATATTGTTGTTTGAGTAAATCCTTTGACTTTAGAGCCTAATATAGTCAGTACCGGTAGAACAAAACTACAAAGCCTAAGGGTATTAATAGAAAAAAAAATCAAATGATTTAATAAAAAGAGAAAAATGTATAAGTAAGAAATTAAAGAAAAGTATAAATAGATGCAGAATGATTATCCTACCTATATATCTATACTAGCTCGAAAGAAGATCAAGATGATGATCCCATGTTCAGGCCTTTTTCTATTCCAAGAACAAAGAGTTAGACTCAATTAATTAATTGATTGATTGATTAAGATTCCATGTGCGTGAACTTAGAAAAAAGTAAGAGGAAAAGAGAATCACGTCCTACTCAAACTCATTTCAATTAGATGTGGTCATGTGAGTCCCTTGCCTTGGTCTAATTACTTTATCACCTTGACTTCAGAATGAGGTTATTAGGGTGTTGTCTTATTCTCTCAACACTAATAGCATGGATACACGTATAATTTTTTTTTATGAATATTGAATTGTTTTTCGTTGATATATCTTGTTTAATAAATATGAACACTATTCTATTGTTTATTTTATTCAAAATTCTAAGCCTGTTTCTAACTTAATGTTTATGAAGCAATTGGATAAGCATGCATGATATTTTTTTTAAAAAAAACGTCACTTCTGATCTCACCATTATTTTAAAAAATAAAAAAAAATAGTGTATGAAATTTATTATGTTTTTATTAATGGCGGAAATTTAATTTTTAATTTAATTTGTTGTGTATCGGGGTACGAGGTTATTCCCAAGTAAAGCCACGAGCTATACTCTGTAATCAATAATGCGTTTACTAGCTAGATTGGGGTCAAACCAAAACCCAACTCGGCACCACATGTGCACATCATGGTAAACTAGAAAAAAAAATATTATTGATCACATAATATATGAAAAGAAAATGATATGATAGATGATCCGATCATTTAAAAAGCTTTGATAACCATGAGAAAAAAAAAAGTAACAAATTAGGTTTAATGTTACAAATTAAAACTTTAAGAAGGTGAACTTTTTGAATTACTAAGGGATTATATACAACCCGCCTAAAGTTTATGAAGAATTATGTAAATTATAGCATAATTTTTTTAATCAATGCCAGCTTTCGCACAATCCTCATTACTCTAATAATATGGAAGTTTCTACGAATAATTTAATGGTAGGAGGTTTAATGTCAACAATTGAAACGTTAAAAAGCTTAAATTTAAACCTTAAAACGTTATATGGGTGTGGTTATAAGCACGATTTATCTTTTTTTTTTTGGTTAAAAAAAAAAACCAATTAGTTTGATCAATATATGGCTGGGTGTAATGATATGATTTGAACCAAATATTGAGAGTGCTCGAATGGCAAGCACACAGAGTTCATGACGATGCACCCCTTCTTGCGAACCATCACTTCAATACGCCCCCACAAAATGAAACCATTCGTCTGCCCAAGGGAGGATTTGTCTACCAGTACCCATACACTGCCTAATTGAAATTTCTTTCACGTGGATCATTTGGTATATGTTTTGAATCCAACTCACTTTAATTTGAAAGGGTTTTACTATGGCTTTAGATCAATCCGAATCAAGTCGGGTAGAACCATAAAGTTAGCAAAATTTTACCATCAAATGTTTAATATTGTTGTATCATGGGAAGTCTATGACCAATCATTATACATAAATTGACGAATATATATATATATATGGAAAATGCAAAATTTAGCCCTTTTTTGCAGTTGTTATAATTATATTCCACTTCAAAAGCAACCCCATCATCGCTCACCCCACTACGCGATCCTCATCATTCTCATTACTCCTCCCACCCTTATCATTACCTCTTGGACTTCTTCCAGCTTCTCCATTTGTCCCTTCACCCCTTCTTCTATTCATAATTCGCCCCCTTGTTTACTCTCAATCAACTCTTGTTAATTAGTTGTTGTTATAAAGTATCAACGCTCACATAAAAAGAAAGAGAAAATTGTAATGGGGTTTTTAAATTATTAAGAAGAAGAAGAACATTGTTAAAAAAAAAAAAAAGCTCCTATTGCAAAATTTATTGCATGTATGTGTCTAAGAACTTAAGTTCTTGAGTAAACGTAACTTATTTCCAGTGGATACAACTATTTTTCATTTATATGCAACATATCTCTAATGATTAGTAAATATATTTTGTTTTGTACATAGTTAACGAAAATAGGTTGTACGAAACTGAAGAAGAGTTATATGTGATCAAGATAGTTTATATATGTGGGTTTTTAAAAAGATTTTAATTACCTTTAAACAATAAATTTTGTATTAAGACTTGTATGTATCTCTCTTGAGAAAAGTTATAGGCATTTCAAGCATATAGTTCTTGACATGATAGCATCATTTTTTTTAGGTTGTGGTTTGATCCTACTCATCGTCTCAAGACTATTAGATTGGTGTTGGAATTAAAACTAAAAAAAAAAACTTGTATATGCTGTTACTTGTTCAATGGAACAGATTGTGATGAAAAGCAGATTTTTTTTTTTGGGGGGCGGGGGGATGAAATAGATGTTAAGTATCTAAGAGGGCTCTTCCTGCAATAATATCCCCGTTGAAGAATCTTGACTTGTTTCTTCAGACTTGATGATTAAACTAAGAAACACCCATACTGAAGCATATTGAAAGGGATAGACTTTGCTAGACAGCATCTTTAGATTCTAGATACACGCAATCTAGAATACAACACGCTACATGACTACATGCAGCTAATATTTTGTTTGATCTTGTAATAATTGACAATGAAAAAGGAAAAGGGAAGTCATGTGCACAGAGAGAGAGAGGGAGAGAGAGTGAGGGAAATGATGGAGCATGATTTTGACAGAGATTAGATTTTTCAGACAAGTTACTCTGAAAATGTCTGATGATCTCTGAGGATGAGAATGACATTATTCCTGGTCTTTACCTTTTTCTTCCATGCTTGTTGCTTTTTGTCCGATGAGGGATTGGAATGTAATGTATTGGAACTTGAAAAGGACGACGAAGATGGCACTGCCAGAGGTATGGAATATGGAGATAAAGATCTGTGTCTACATGCTGTTTGAGTAAATGCCAAGGTGCATGTGAGTGTGACACCACTTCGTATATGTGTTGTGTTCCCATTGTGAACAGTGAAGAAGAGCGAAGCCACCCCATATATCCCTGCTATGGTGCTATCATCGATCCGGTGTCACACATTGTTTTTTCCGATTCTATTGCTAGATGTCAGGATAACCGATTAATTTGGTTCAGAGTTCATGACTATCCCTCCCTCTATTTTGGAACTCAAATTTGAGACTCAAAGAAATTTAACAGAGACTGGTGCCTCTAGACTTGTGTTGGTACTAATGTCATGGTTTGAGTACACTATATTAGTTCGTTTGTGATTAGTTTTTGGAAAGTGATTATATATAATTTGAGGTAAGTATACAAGAGGAGTTTTAACTCAATTTCCGTGAAAGTGACTATAGAGAGGGTTGACAAACAAGCCTTATATATACATATTTATAATTATTTTAGTATCATCTCTGCTATGCTTGTAAGCGATTCAAGCTTTCACAGAAGCCAATACGAAATTCTGCTGTCATCCTAAAATCAGCCCAACAAATCGGAATCCAATAACTGTCGAAGATCCATTGATATTGATACATTTAAAAAATAAATGTGAATTATTGTAGGATTCAAGTAAGATAATTAATATCAGTAAAGTCCTAAGAAATATTAATAACAAGTCAAATAGCACCATTAATAGGTGAAGGAGTTACCATTAACAACCTCTAAGAATCTTGTTGATATTAATTCTTTTGTTTGGAATCCTACAATAATTCTCTCAAAAATAAATGCTTTAGAAAATTTTAACCTAGGAAACATTTCCAACACTAAAAGTTTTTTTTTTAATTCAATGTAAACTTTATATATTATTAGTCGCATAATATAGCATTCAAACTTCAAATTTAAATTGAGGTGTTGCAGTGTTGTTGGTTAGCCAATGTTAACTCTGGAATTGTTACCGAGACAGCTATCTCTGATTTTAAATATAGGATTTAATTTATATTCTAAATAATCTAGATTTTTATTAAAATATAAGGATTAAAATTTTAGATAAAAATAAATTTGAGGGAGTGAAACTACAGTTTCAAACTGCAATAAATCAAATTAAAATAAGGATAAATTATAAGAGCGAAACACTGTATCAAAACCAGATTGAATTAAAAGCTTTTGGATATTGAGTTGTTGAAGAAGGAGGATCCGATTATTATGACGTGCAACCTAACAGATTTAACAGTTGAAACACTATATATATTAATATAATTGGTGGCCATCACGAGGGAGGGTCAATGAGTTGTTATAGTGGATGGGGTCTTCTTGCTAATTGTTAGATGGATTTTGGTTCATTCCTGTTGGATCTTTGTTGTTGTTGGGATTATTCATTTTTTTGGTGATGATTTGGCAAAGAATTTGAATATGTGACAAGTGATTGATGGGACTTTTAGCCTTGGCCCTTCCTTGCTTTACCTGGCCTTATCATTCCTTTGTATTTATCACTTCCTTCCCATTTCAATTCTCTTCACGTATTGCAAAAAAAAAATGGTGGCGATACTATAACGCCGTGCTTAGTACGACTCCAAGGGGGGACAATTTAGCTCGTGCAGATGTGTCTCCTAAGATTAAATAAATCCTTCACAAATGAGTTAGGAAACATAACTATAATAGTTTGAAAAGAAACCGATCACATCAATGATCTTGTAACCTAATGACATGTAATTTTTTTTATAAGTGGAAGATCATATGTTTACTTGTGTTTATAGTTAACCTTAGCCTGTTAGTGTATGTTCTTTTGATTGAAAAGGGGTTGATCACAAGATGAGAAGGCAACCCCTTATTTATAGTAGTCATGTGATGTTTTCAAATATCTCATCCTTTAATAAGTGTTCTTTGATGAGAGTACGTAGATGATTCTGCTGCATGATTGGTTTGTTACCATAAATCATGTTTTTAATGAAACTAATGAACATGCTAACTGGTTAGCTTATAATGCTCACTTCATGAGGACAAAATTAATTTTTCTTGATCATTATATTCGCTATACAATGGTAGAGAGAGAGAGAGAGAGAGAGAGAGAGAGAGAGAGAGAGAGAGGAGAACAGTGATGCGTCCCAAGATCAGAATCACTTGTTCTGAACTAAATTTGTATGATTGTTCATAGGCTTTCTGAATTCACATGGGAACTCGAACAATGTGATTCGAATCATTGACAAGTATGAATTATTATGTGAATACGAAAAACTTTTGAGTCCACTTACAAATGCCTCCTTCCTTAAGGCATCGCATTGATTTCCCATTTAAATCACTGACATTTTTGAAGGATCCTTAATGGCTTGATGCCAGGACCACTTGCATGGAAGATGGAAGACGTGGTAGAAAATATCAATAAATATGTATAATAAATGATAAATACTTTGAGGACAGTTATGTCATTTCAGAAATAAAGTGTGATGCATGCTTCAACAATAACTGATTTTTTTTTGGTACAACAAAAATAACCCATTTTAATTTTTTAATTCTGAATATAGTCAATTTTTTTATTAAAAAAATTTAAGTAAATTGAGTTTTGAAGGTTAACCAATGTAAATGCATGTTTTCAAACTCAACAAGAGTTTAAATAGAGGTCTCTATTTTTCTTACAAATAATATTAAACATTAAATATGGATATATTTATTAATTGAAATTTAAATCATGTTGTGATTTACCCGCAATTGCCCTGAAGCCAACACTACCATTGGTAAGTGGCTTCCATATTTTTTCCGTGGGAAAAGTTGATTTTTTGGGCCGGAGTTTAATTCAATACAATTATTGTTTTTGGGTCAATAGATTAGCAAAAAACGTAACATTCCCTAATAGGCCCACTGAGTGCAATCCATAATGAAACTTCCATGGCAAGTCGTTATACAAGCATGGACTGGCCACATTGAGGCCTAACCCACTAGGGTCTCCGTAGAAGGCCGAAAGCCCATAAAGAATTATAATAATTCTGTGTTTTTAAAATAAAATAAACATCGAATCAAGCCCCAACCTTTGCCCCGTGTTGCCTTGGGTTTACTCCACATCGCCCTCATACGCAGCGAATTGCTTCGCCGTTTCTGTCAGCATGGCGAAAAACAGGAACAAGAAGAAGAAAAATGGTGCCGTTTCTATGGATATCAGCGTGCCATCCGTCGGGGGAATTCCTCAAGGTATTACTTTCTGCAGCAACTCAGTAGAACCGTGATCTTTTTTTTCTTTTATTAAAATTGTGAATGGAAAATAAGAAAATGGGATCTTTAATTGTTCATCTGATCGCTTCTTACTTCCAGTGTCTGACTACTGAATATCGAGTGGTCTTGATTTGATTGTGTTGTAAACCTTTCCTGCTTCGTATGAAGCCGCTATATCTTTTTTCTTGTAGAAGTTAGCATTCTTCATGTGTTAGAACTTGAGATTTCCCCTCTTCTTACGTGCAGCAATGGACACATCAGAGCCCGGAGATGAAGGCCCAGTTTGTGGTGCTCCCAGCATGTAAGTATCGTATTTTCTGCTTTATCATTGGAGATCCTGAAGTATACTGGTCTTGTAGAGAGTTTAATTAGGATACTAGTGTTTCCCAAAGTTTCAGTTTTGTAAATGTAATAATTGTTTCCAAAAAATTTTGTGAATAATATCGATCCCCCCC
>QFDD01003199.1:0-16412 GCA_006871305.1 Vachellia collinsii | reverse complement strand
GGGCTTCTTGTGTGACCTATCTCCTAGGCTATAAGCCATTGGGAGAAAAAAGAAGGCATACTATGTTATCCTTGAATATTACTTTCTGCCTTCTATTCTTACTTAGAATCAAAATAACGCAATTAACCAAAGTAAGTGTTCGAGGGCTCTTTCATGTTAGAGTTCTCTGCATATAATGGATGCACATCTTTCTTGTATGTGAGTAATTAGTTGGCGCATTTGGGTACACGCTATTTCTAATTTCTGATGGTTCACGCCTGCCTTGGTTGGAGCAACTATTGTGAGAGCATTCTGCTGCTGTTGTCAAGTGTGTCTGTGTAATTTCAATTTGGATGTTTTAGGTTTAATTCTAGTCAACTCCAATGTATATAATCTTATTTTGCATGTAGACCAAACATCTTTTTGTCAGGATGTAGAGGATATATAGTATAACATGCAGCACGTGATTTGTCCCCCCTCCTTAAGAAGTTTACCTTGGATTTTATTTTAATGCAGAGACATGTGGTGGATTTTTACATCTCTGATTTTCAATCCGGATTGAGAGCATTAGTCAAAACAGGCTATGGTGCAAGGGTGACTCCTTACGTTGATGAGTCTGTTGTAATTGATGTTAACCCATCCAATAAAGACATGTCCCCGGAGTTTCTTCGATGGTTGGGAGAGAGAAATCTTTCAAGTGATGATCGTGTAATGCGGATAAAAGAAGGGTATCGTATTTCCTCCTGCTAAAACGTCCAAATTTTTCATTTTATTCATGATAGATACTAAGCCAAACTGCTACAGTTGACTGACATACATTTGATACTCTCTCAGGTCCTTATAAATAAGGTTCTCTCACATAGAATTAATTATATATATAAATAACAATTCGGCTTTGTCTGAAAATTTAATGCACTTTTCTCCCATTTTTACTCCCAATTAATTATATGTCTCTTATATCTTTTTGCTGCTCATTCTCTTTCACACCAATCATCTTTATAAATAAGGATATATTTAAAAAAAAAAACTACATCTCTTGCACGTTTGTTGCTTCAAACTAATTTTTGACCAAGTTGTTGTTTATAAAAACGGCTGGAGGGTGTATCTTATTGGTAACATTCATTGGTGGTAGTTGAAATATGTTCCATGTGCCAAAATATGAAAAATATCCCTGGGATGATGGGCAACAAGTTCTTATGAGACTGCCATTATTACTTGTTCAGGTATATCAAAGAAGGTAGCACAGTTAGCGTAATGGGGGTGGTTCAGAGGAATGAGAATGTGCTTATGATTGTTCCCCCACCTGAGCCTTTGAACACTGGATGCCAATGGGCCAAATGTATATTTCCTACTAATCTTGAAGGTATTGTTTTGAGATGTGAGGATACATCCAAGATTGATGTCATTCCAGTGTAGTTATATGTCATTGTGCGCCAGAAAACTGTTAGGTATTCTTCTTCTTCTTCTTCTTCCTTGAAAACTAGAGAAAACATTTTGTTCCTATACCAGAAGATGATGGTGATGGTGGTTGATGATACTGTTTGTAAGTGTGATGATGATTCTACAGTTGACGTTGGTGATTTGTTTTCACACAACTCTTAGTTTGTTGTATAGCTAATGTAAGTTGTTATTATTTTAGTTTCTTTTAGTTATATATATTTTTCCTTTTAAGGCTTTTGCAGTTTTTATAGATGTTGGTTGGTTCGTGTAGTGTGACAAGCTTGTCTTCAGATTAACTTGTTTGGTGCTTTCTAACTGTGAAAGGAATCTATGATACATTCTTTCTTTAATTTTACTTGCAAATTTTATTACATGCTGCTCAGTTGTTGTACGGTAACCTTTAGGTAATCAGACGTAAATCCTTCTTTTGAGGCCTCACTGTAATTTCTCCTTAAATGTGTTCATGGCTGCTTGCCATTGATGACTTACCAGTTTTATGTTTTATATTAAAATGGCTTTTCGGTCTTAAATATAAGATCTAATTAAGAGGTTGTTCTTGATTATAAATATAATATCTTAATTCATTTTATCTTTAATATTGATAATTTTTCTCAAATCAATTTAACTAACTTGTAAATAATATATAATTTAATGATATACAAGGGTATTTAAGAGAAATTATATTACATTTATTATAGTTAAGCAATTAATCTTTTTTTATCTTTCTCAAATTTGTTAACTAATTCTTATATTAAGGATTGATGAGAGGGTTTTTTTTTGGACGTACTTTTTGGTTAAATTAAAATAAATGGAGTTTGATTACAATGGTTAATTGTCTGTTTGAATTGGCGGTATAAACAAATTTTCTTACATTATTTATGATTTATATGGTAAGTATATAAAGAGGTTTTGTCTTAACTTTATGAAAATATACTTTTATGATGACACTTCTAACTTAATTTGAAATTTAAATAACAAATAGTGTAAGGATTTTGGACAGAAAATACTTATGAGGGAATAATGTTATAATGTCTCTAGTTTTTTATATAAGAGTTAATTGATTTTTTTAGAAGATTAAAAATGTTGGATAAACTACTTAATTATAAAATTTATTCTAAAATATTTATGTAAATAATTAGATTATATATTAATTATAAGTCGGGTAAATTAGTTTGAAGAAAAATGATAAATATATTGGTTAATTAGTTTCATTAATATAAAAAACAAGTCAATTGACTTTTATCTTAAAGATCGAAGTTAGTAAATTTTCAAAAATATTGTAGTCAACTATAAATTTCAGAAATATAAGTTAAACACAATTTAACAAGAATGTTTAGAAATTTGACCATTTAAATCTTATACTAATTCGTATGGCCTTGTTCTAGAAGACAATAATATATTATTGTTCAACAAACCATCCAACATTTTATATTAACACTTAATTCAGATTCAAATCAATAGGTTTTTTTTTTTCCATTAAGTCTATTACCTCTTTTCTTTTCTTTTTTGTGCGGTAAAGGATTAAGATGGATTCAACATCTTAACATATGTTTTTAAATGCATTCATTATTTCAAAGTGTTTTATTATGTAAAATCCTAAAATATTTTTATGTGCATCAAGGACCTTGAAGTATTTTTATATATTGGTATTGAACATATCAAAAAATATTTTAAAATGATGAACACATTTAAAAAAATATTTTAAGATGTTGAATACACTGCAAAATACTTTTTAGAGTTTATCTAAACTAAATGTTCATATAGAAATTACCACAATTAATCATCATTTAATTCTAACGTACAAACACAAGTTTAATGTACGAGATTTTTTTTTTTTTTACTTTTTTTACCATCCAAAAACACTACTTGTGTTTAAGAAATGATAAATTTTACAAAAGAATTTCTTTTCATATGATAACTCTTAAAAGTTGTCAAACGTGGCATGCAAATACAAGGGATAACAATTGGAATGTGTGCACAATGAGGACAATAAATTAATGGGCGAATAAAACTTTGTCTTTATTTTACACTTATTATTATATTCAATTCAATTTTTTTTTATGAAATCATCTTTTCAATTCCTTTTCCTTTGTTGGAAAAATTATCCTTTCAATTCCATCCATATAATTAAAATTTGGTGGAGAAACGTGTATTGCATGATATTTGAGAAAAAATAACAATTATTATTCCTTTATTTTGCAAACTTGTTAAATACGCTCATGTTGAGATTCTCATACGGCATATTATATTAGTATGTTCCCCTAGAATTCTTATCTCCCTTGTGTTTGGATTAATTTTTAAAATTAGTTTACGATTAAAAAGTGCATTTAGAAAAGAAATTTTGCTTGATGATTTAGTTTGAATGGCTTAACCCAATAATGGTTTTGAAAATTTAAAGTTATTTTGCATTTTAAACTATTATTAGTCTACTCTACTTTTAAAACAAGGGTTAGGGGTTAGGGTTTTGAGCCAAAAAAATAATTTTAAAAGTAAATTTAAACACACATTTTAACTTTTTTTTGACTGAAACACACATTTTAACTAGAATCATATTTTTTTAGATTAAAATATATATTTTAATCTTTTAAGTTTACATTAAGTTTAAGTTTATTTTTCAAAATTTTAAAAAAATATATTTTTAATTCTTTTGTCTTGACAACATTATTTTCATTTAACACAAAAAATAACTCATCCAATTTAAATAGTGATTTTGCGGTGAAATTATCACAAAACATGAATAAATTTAAAATATATAAATGATTATATTGAATATTTAAAATTTTGAACATATTTTATTAACATTTAATTGCATAATCACTATTTACATTTGATGAGCCATCATTTTCCGTTAAATAAATCTAACAATGTTAAGGCAAAAGAACTAAAAATGTACTTTTAAAATTTAAGGAACCAAACTGAAACATAATGTAAACTTAAAAGATTGCCTGACTCATAATCCTTAGATTGGAGCTAGTTTTGTTTGAGAACATTGACTTGCGATATCGTGGGGGATTAGCCCATTCAGCTACACAAAATCCCAGTTGGTAGTTTTTGTCTTTAGTTGATTTTTTTTTTTTTATATTAGGTAACCTGGATTCTGAAGCTCACTAGAATTAAGGTATACCTCTAGGTTCAGAGAGCGCCTACAAAGGTACTAATAGATCGCACTCCAACAACCTTATATTGGTAGCAGAATTTGAACTCACCATCTTATGGATTGTGAATAATTATTTACTAATTGAATTAACCTTGATTGATTGTTATTTTAATTATTATCACTTCAAAAAGAAAAAAAAATAGAGAATGACCAAAAAAAGCCCAAATGGCCGACAAAAACCGTTGTTTGGTTTCTTTGTTTTTATAAAAAACCGCGGCCCAGCTCGCAGTTTTCTTCCATGTGCAGCTAACCCCGTGTGCTATATATATATGTGTGTGTGTGTGTGTGTGTGTGTGTGTGTATGTGTATGTATGAGCTTTTTGCTTTCTTATCCGGTTCCGGACTTTCATCTTCCACCTGCATTATCCTGTATACTTCTGAAATTTGTGTCCATCTCCTTGCTCATAGTAGTTTACGCCTACTCTCTCTCCCTCTTCTCTCTGAATGGCAAGATCCATTTCTCGAACCGTAACCCTATCTACCAAATCCATCTCTCCTCTCCCTCGTCTCCTTCCTCATCGAAACCAATCCAACCAACCTTCCTCCTCCGATCTCATCGACGTCGATGCCTCTTCTTGCAACACCGATCCTCTCATTCGCAAGCTCGAGGACGCTATCCACTGCATCATAGTTCGCCGATCGGCCCCCGATTGGCTCCCCTTTTGTCCCGGAGCTTCTTACTGGGTACCTCCACCTTCCACGCCTTCCAATGGTCTCACCCATTTGCTCCATAATCTCACAACCGATCCCCTCGCTCAGCAGGATTCTTCGTCCCTCACCTCGCCTGGAGCCTGGCCTTCTCCTTCATATTTCATCCAGGGTATGCTCTTTTCTGTTCGCTAAATCATGTTCACCTAATTGCTTGTGATCCATGATTGCGTGAATAGGATGGAATTGAATTAAGAAGCTTAAGAGATAGATAATTGTAAAGATGTTGGTGCTAATTGGTAATTTCCTACGTTCCCTTTGTACGATACTAAGCTTTAGAGGTATTCTTTGTCTTGGATGTTAACTCTTGCTTGATAATGTCGGTTTAGTCGTTGATGCTGGACATGTGTTCAAGATGGTTGTTAAGGGATTTGATTGGATTTGTGCTCTGTCACTTACCTGTACTTTTAAAATATGGTTTAGGTGGTGCTCCACACCTAACGGAGATTGAGGCAACATCTAATTGTAGTTCTCAGAGCTCCGAGGATGAGGAAGGATGAAGATGTTCACTCGTTCACTAAATTGCATCTGAGGTACGTGCGACTTTCATTTCTCATGTTAATAGCTGAACTTGTTGAAAACTGCGTGTTAAAAGGTTAGGTACCAGGCCTTGAAAATGTCATGTGAAGAAAGTTAAAAAAAAAAAAAAGGAAAATCACCTTGTGATTGAATGCTTCAATATTTGTCGTCAAGAAAACTGGCATCTAATTCCAAGAAGTTTCCTTCTGTCGATATCTATTTTGCCATAACTAATTTTCTGGGTTACTCTTGTTTATGATATTAATATTGCATCAAGTTTGCTAGATCTGTATCAAATTGGAATTCGTAGATTTCTATACTTCATATTGCATTTCAGCCTTGTTGCTGTGTATCAGAATAGAAATAGTTTCCCTTTGACATGGGTGAACTAATGCCAGTTCTACAAAGCCGCATGTTCATGGCTTTTCTATGAGAAAAGAAATTAGCACCTGACTGTAGAATATGTGAAGTGAGCAGAAAACAAATCTGTTATTTCAGTGTTGTATATCTTGGGATTTAGAACTTTAACATCCTCATGAATAGCAATAGATGGACTGTGCTGATGATGATATAATACTGTAATAAACTAATTTGGGTCCAGTTGGACTTATATTCTCTTCCTGTGGCCTTTAAGTCTAGATTTTGCATCAAGAGAGAATTTTGTCTCTTGGTTGTGTTACTAGGAGCCTAAAATAGCTTTAGTTTTAGAGGGTTTTTTTTTTAAAAAAAAAATTTTGATGCATCTTGATATGATATAGATTGCCTATTATCTTTTGCAGGCTCATTCAGGCATGCAAGACCTTTTTGATGCCCTGACAGTGTCACATTTCCCTCAGCAGGAGCTGTACGGATGCAACCTTGAGATGTTTTAGTTTTTGGTTGCTATGGGTCAAAGGGAATTCGCCAATATGATTTCATTCATGTAAATGTTGTCTGTAGAGATGTTTACTTGAAATTCTAATTCGCTTTGTATATTGGGTTAAATTTATAATGTTATCTTTCTTGTTCTGTATCATCTCTGATGTTCTTTCCTATTTTGTTGTTATTTAGCTAATTCGTTTTTGTCTATGAGCAAATGTGCAATTAAGGAGGTTCATTCATGTCTTGAAAATGACTCCTTTATTGACTATTAAATAACACAAAGAAAATGAAGGAATGAATAATTTCATTTTGTATTTTAATTCTCCTACATTGAATAACAATGAGGTCTACATAAAGAAGCATTTTCCTTGGTTAATAAATTTTAAGAAATTCTCAGTTGTAAATTAAAGAACAAAAGCTTGGTTAGAATAGGGACTGTAAGAATTGCTCCCCAGACATTTTTTTTTTCTTTTTTGTGGAATCAGTAAACCAGTATCATAATCAACATTAACATTTCAACCAGAATTTTATGCACAGTAATGAAAAGAGCCTGACATGAATGATGCACCAGCTGTGTGTTTGAGTGTTTAATTTGATTTATTCTAAGTGACTTTATCAAACCGCCTCTATGTTAGTGTAATTAATTTATGTCTTTTTTTTGTGAAAATAATTTATTTACATTTGACAACTTCATCCAAACATCCTTCACTGTTGAAATGGATATTTACTCTCAAACCTTTGAATAATACTCCCTCCCCTCCCAGGCTCCTACTATAATACTATAACCAGAGTCATATGTTTAGGACGAAAAGCAGTATACATACAACCATCGAGAAATACTTATATATATCAGAAGTGACACGTTACCTATACTCTTTTTAACTAGAATGTTCCAACTGGTTTTTCTTGTAGGTTCTACAAATATCAATTATAATGAGTTATTGAGAGAGAAAATAATCGAGAAAATTTTATGGAATATGATATTTAGAAAAATATATAATTGAAATATTTTTATTGGATAGAGTATAGATGATGTGACACTTCAGGATTATGTAAGTGTACCTCTATAGGAACCAGCCTCTTATCATTGAATTGTACCGTTTTCATAAAGTAGGATGAATCACAACCGTTTACTTCAATATCATCTTACTGTCTATTTCTCTTATAGAAACTAAGCAGCAATCCTTCAGCCAATAGTTAGAGATTGATCCTTTTAATATAATCTTTTAAATACATATGTTGGCGGATAATGCTTTTCATTTTTATATATGCAATTTCAATTAGATTATAAAATCATGTAATTATGAGATTCTTCTATTAATATGTTATAATTCAAAATTTTAAAATATATTTAATTAAACATGTGTTTGTCAAAAGAAATCGCTCAAATTTTCAATGAAGTTGTTAATATATTTCACATAAAAATTAATGAAATTTTGTATTAGTTTGCTAAATATATTAAATAGATTATTGATAAATATTAACATGAAAAGATGAATTAGATATTTAATATGATGAGGAGTAAATTAGTAATCAAGAATAATTTTATTATGGTTTTTAATTAAAAATACTTTAAGAATATTTTTAGAATATTCTTTAATAGTGTTAATGGTTTAGACTAAAATATATGTTCTCAAAATATATGAAGGTTTGTGTGATTAAGGAAAAGCAAAATAATGGTTTTTTGTATTTTACTCTTAATTTTATTTTCTATTTTTATGCTTCCAAAACAGTCTTGTAACATAAATTTTCAAAACAAGTTTTTGAAAAAGGTAAAAAAAAAATTTGTTTGAATTATCATGTTGAAAAACATATACCTTTATTTGTATAATTGTCATTATTGAAAATACAACATTCTTCCGGTATTCTCGAATCTAATGTTGTTGAACAAAAAATAATAAAACATCGTTATAAAAAAGCATGTTAAAGAATTTGGTGGGTGCTTTAAATTTCAATTAAGTTTTATTTTCATTATTTAAATTTAAAAGGTATATTTTTAGTTCTTTATTTTTAACGCTTTTAGTTTGACTTAACTAAAAATATTGATTCAGTATTTTGAAACTGTGTTTTTGCAATTGAATGATATTAAAACATATTTAAATATTAATTCTTTAATATGATTATTTTTATATTTTAAAAGTTAACTATATTTTATCATTATTAAATGAAGAATCACAATTTAAATTTAGTGAGTTAATATTTTCTGTTAAATGACACTAACAACGTTAAAATTAAATGATTAAAAGTGCACTTTTAAAATTTAAAAGTTTAAACTGAAATTTAATGAAAATATAAAGGATATACTTTAACCAAAAAAAAAAGTAATAAAACATCAAAAGGTGTTTTTTTTTAATTTCCCAAAATTAGCTTAGAACAAAGCATTTTATGGTACTAAATGCATAAAATTAATTTAAAACAGAGAGTGTTATTTTAAAAAAAAAACTTCATACCAAGCAATTTAAGCAAATTTTTAATTAAAAGATGGCAAATACATATTTTGTTAAAATTATATAATAAATTATTAAAAATCATGTTATCATATAATTTATATAGTACTTTATAAATGATAAATAAGCTTATTTATTATAAGAAAGCATATTTAAAGACATCTTTTTTTTTAATTCTATTTAAACACATCTTTATGTTTGCATTATGAACAAGATATTTATAATTTAAATAATTGAAAGTTTATCTTTACTAACGTGTTTTTTTCACTTAGTTAATTTTTTTCTACTTAGCATTAAAATTATTTATTTATGTATTATTAAATGATATATATAATTTATAAATAAGAAAAAATTATTTAAATGTAAAAAAATTTACTGAATATTTTATTAAGCAATTTTGCTAGTATAATTTATTGAGTTAATGGGTAAATTTACGTTGAAGTATTCACTGAGTTGCAATTAGTGTCTGAAAATTTTTTAAGAGGAAATGTTACCTTAGGAGTGTAGAAAATGATGCATTATTACCCCATCCCTAATGAATATAAATAGTCAATTATAATTTTATTTAATCAAATAAAATTATTTAATAATCAAATTTAATTTTTTAACGGACATGATAATATTACACCATTTTCAACCCTTAAAGTAATATTACCCTTCAAAAATCCGTAGAACACTCAGTGTAAGAAAGTTTGACCTTTAATCCTATTTATTTTGGTGGGCCTCATTCATGCAGCTGTAAAAACGACGTCGTCTCTGGGCAGACCAATCTTCATCTTCCTCTCTTTGATGCAAAGTATCCGGTGGCAGCTATGGAGGGAATGATGCAGAACCAACTTCAGCAGCCACCGCCGCCACCGCAGCAGCAGCAGCCAGCGGCGGAGAGGCTAAACCAGGCGGTGCAGCAGCAGCTCAATCTAGAACAAGTTAAGACCCGCGCCATTAGCCTCTTCAAAGCGATCTCTCGGATTCTTGAAGATTTCGATGCCTACGCTCGCACCAATACCAACCCCAAATGGTCTTCTTTTTGCCCCTACATCCTTTTTCACTGCGTTTGCTTGTTCGAACTTTGTATTTTGCACCGGGAAATTATAACTTCGTGATGTTTGTTGATGATAAAATGTGAATGTGACACAGTAAATTGATTGTGCTTAAAGGGTCTGCTATAGCTTGTTCTTCCTTTTCTTGTTTATTTTCTGTTAATGGAAGGAGTGGAGCTACGAGAGAGAATTGTTATTCACATAATTTCTGGTTAATTTGTGAAGATCTTTTTAGTTGCGGGCATTTATATGTTATGGAAAGGTTTTCTTTCTTATTATTACGTTGGTGATCTCTTGTTCACAGGCAAGATATTTTGGGGCAATATTCCATGGTGAACCTTGAGCTTTTCAACATCGTTGACGAAATGAAGAAGGTATCTAAGGCATTCGTTGTTTATCCGAAGAATGTTAATGCTGAGAATGCTACAAGTAGGCTGTCTTTCCCTTGACATTATTGATGCCTATATAATACTAATGTTGTTCTTTAAGCGATAGGCACATCTCCATTATGTTTGAGATCACACGTGCCAATCACATTATTGTATATGGCTGGTGCTGAAATAATGTAGAACATATGGCTACTCTCATAGGCATAGATTTCGGAGTTCTTGTCCCATGTTTCCTGCTTGGGAGAAAGAAAGGGAAGAGGATCATGTTTGATAAATTTCTTTGAAGTATCTCCTCATTATACATAGCTGTGCTTGTTATTTTTCAAATACCATAATTGATACGGGATTTTTTTTTTTTTTTTGCTTAAGTACTACCTGTTATGCTCTCCTCTAAACTGCTGCCTGAAATGGAGATTGATGACAACTCCAAAAGAGAACAATTGCTTCAGGGGATGCAAAACCTGCCAGTAACAACTCAAATTGAGAGATTGAAGGTTATTTGGAGTTCATGGATTCTTCACATTCTATTTTTAACCACATTTTGGCAACTAATATACTTGTTTGCAGGCAAGAATTGATATGATTGCAGCAGCCTGTGAAGGTGCTGAAAAAGTTTTGGCTGACACTCGTAAAGCCTATTGTTTTGGAACCCGTCAAGGCCCTGCTATTGCCCCAACTTTGGACAAGGGACAGGCTGCCAAAATTCAAGAACAAGAAAATCTACTTCGGGCTGCTGTAAATGCTGGTGAAGGTAATTTTCACCTGGTGCTTTGTACAAAATGGATAAATATGGTGCGTGCTCTTGCTATTATCTTTTGGTGTGCTTTTCTTATAAAGTGAATATCATGCTTCACTGCTGAAGGGTGAGGGAATTTCAGCAAGGGAAGATATAAGAGGCCAAGATATCTGAGATGATGCTGTGGGAAGTGATGGGAATGAAATGGATATGAAAGTATTGGAGGAAATTACAGCCTTATACAAAAAAAAACTTGTCAAGCTAAAATACAAGCATCTCCAGCATGTGATAGTGTATGTGTATGGGATCAGTAGTTGCATCATTATTGTGGTTATAGTGGGCTGAGGCCCAGGTTCACCATCTGTGGTGAATAGATTAGTATCATATACTAAGGTATTTATAGTTCTCTTACGAGAAGAAGATCAGATTATGGATTTTTACACTTGGTGGGGAATGTAATAGTATAGTGCGGTATGGAAGAGGTATTGTGATTGTTATAGGAATGGAATGAGAAGTGTTTGAACTTGATTTTTCACTTGGGAAACAGTAACAGCTTCATTTCATTCCTTTTTTGGTTTATAATTTTGTGGACTTAAATTGTTGTGGGCATCAGAAATGCATACAAAATCCGTCAAGGTAACAGAGAAATGAAATTTAGACCTGTAGAATCTTAGTTGTCATGCAAACTGGGTTATTTGTCAAAATACTGGTTTAAATTGACATTTCTTTTTTATGAAGCAAGTCTGCTATTTTTACGTTGTATACTCTGGGTTTAGCCTGGAATAAATGGACTGGACTACTTAAAGAAATTGAAATCTGCTTTGTTCAGTGAAACTCAATAAATAGCAATGTCAAACACACTTATAATGTGCATATTTTGTACAATGATAATTTGGATTAAACCTGCAGGATTGCGTTTATCTGGAGATCAGAGGCATATTACTCCTGCACTTCCAATGCATTTGGTAGATGTCCTTGCTGTCCATGAGGCTCCACAACCTTTTGCCGATGCATCTGGTAAAACATGATTACTCTTACCTGTCTATATTGAAATGTTATGGATTGTAGCATGTTAAGATGTGGCATTTATTCATGCTACTTTCAGGTGTGTATATGAAGAATACCGCGCTTGCATCAAACAATATGGTTGGCCCAAATTCATTATTACATTTACAGGTTTGCAACTGACATTGCCATTGAAGCGTCATTTCTGATATTTGTGTTTATGATAGCTTATTTTGTTCTATTTTCTCTTTTGTTTTTCTCATTACTCTAAATATTGGAGGACTTGTTACTGTGGATTTTGTATGCCTTATCCAAAAGTGTAAATCCATTGTTACGGCTTGTGATTTCTCTGCTTCAATTAGTGTCATGTGTTAGGTTTGATACCTCATGTAACCTTTTTTAGCCTCATATGATTTCTAGTTTTCATGCAATCTCCTTTTTTGTGATCCGTTATACCTATGGGAAGAGGATTAGCATCCTCGTTTTGATTGTATGAATTATATTTTGATTCTTGTAGTATAATTATTGCATTCTTTCACCTATCATTGTCAGTGTAGGCCTCAGGAGCTCAACTTATGGGAAGACCAGCTGCTTCTCCTTCTGCTGCAACTAGCACCACCACTTTTGACAATACAACAGCATCACCAATGCCATATGCCAACTCACCTAGGTCTTCCGCAAATATGATGAACACACCATCTCCTCAGCAACAAACCCCTCAGCAACAGCAGCAACAACCACAGACTCAGCAGCAACAACGGCCAAAACCTATGCAGTTACCTCAGCATCAACAGCAGCAACTTCTTGCTCAGCAACAGCTTAGGCAATTGCAAGGAATGGGACAGGTAAAGCTTGCAAGTCATGTATTCATTTTCTATTTTCCCTATCTTTCAGTAGGCTTGTAGGCTTAAGGTATTGGGTTATATGTGCTTCTTGATTTTATTAATTCAGATATGCATCATTTGGTGATTCTACCCTGTAGTTTGGATTTTCTATTTCCATCAGTCTCTCAATTTCTAAGAAGTACCACTATCGGTACTCATATCTGGGGATTAAAGGGTAAGAATAATTAGGGAATTAGGCTATGGGTAATTTGGGTGATAGAATAGGGGCGTTTAGGAAATTATGTGTACACCTCTATTGGCATCAACAGTGGAAGAAGCTCATGAAATCAGTAGGAAATGAATTAAAATTTGGCTATTTCAGTTTTTAGTGCATGTGTGCACATTTTTCATAGGCAAAAAATTAATGTTAACATGACAACGATAACATGCATCTATATCACAAACTGGTGGTTAAAATAGTCATATTTTTACGCTTGTTTATTCTCTCCTGCTGATAACAAATTCTGATTCCCTCCTCAGATGCAGTTTTCTCAATCACTTGGGCATCCGCAATATCAGGGTAGGCAACTGTCTTCAGCTCATGTTCAGCATGGCATTGGTCAAAGCCAACTCAACCAAGGAAATCAGATGAATCGATTGAGCCAGTTTTCAGGTTCTGCTAATAATGCATTATTCAGTGCTGCTCAGGCAACACCCAATACCCAAATGGTATGATATTCATGTAGCAAAACTTAATGGCAAGTCTTTTTGTTTCTCACTAGTTGTGTTTGATATCAGGAAGAGCAATTTATTCTTATAAAACTGTGATTATCGGTTCTCTCTGAGCAATTGACTTATTTGAAGGGAAGTTTCGTAGTTACAATAAGGAAGAAAGGAAGTTCTTAGAAGGCATATAACGATTGTAAACCCATGTCATATGCAGAAACTTAGTGACCTTAATATTTTAGTCACATACTTCTATCTTTCTTGATTATAATAATGATCAAATGGCACCTTTTCCCCTCCATTGTTTGTTAATTTATGGTTTCTTTTCTTAAATATTTCTCTTTTTCCTTTTGGGTTGGAAGCATTGTTTTTTCAAGGTCAGTGCGGGCTTTTGAATATTGCAGTTTTTCTAATTTAAGTTTTTGTTTTTTGACAAGCATACCTGTGTTAAGGAATTGATGGAATCTGCTGTCAGCTTTGTGGGATGTATATTTTACAATGAAGTTAATTGTATCCCTTCTAGTTTCAATTGTGACTGAATGGGAGTTTGAGATATATATTTAGTGTAAGAATTATGGAAAACAGTTAAAATGTGTTGCATTCTTTAGTAAAATAGTACTGTGAATTTCTGCTGTCATATAGCGTGCTTGATTTTTCGTTGGAAATCACCAAAACCATATGATCATATATAGTTTCAGTGGTTTCTAACGTAAAACCAAACATTTAATATTTGGCTAGGGCATTACTTAATCTGAGGTATTTGATGGCTTTTTGGCCAAGAACCCAATCTTTCTACTCAAAACTAGAATATTTCCCCTTTTCACTCACAAGGAATGACAATTTTTTCTTCTTCTAATTGTTCGAATGATAAAGAAAACAGCAAAGTTGAAGAGGAAAAAATATATGAAAAAGCACAAACAACAGTATTGGAGATTCTAATTTTATTATATATATTGGTCTTCCTAAGTTTGGTTATTCTGAACATGAAGCTGAAAAATGCATTTAAACTTTATGAGGCAAAGAATATTCTTTATTTGAATGGAGAATGAGTTTTCTCTTTATCTGTGTTGATGCAGTGCTGGAAAATGAAATAGATCAACTTCTGCATTTTGCTTCTATTTTGGGATGCAATTTATTGTCTTTTTCTCTCACCTTCCTTTATTTCTGCTGAGCTGATGTGATTGCGTAAAAAGTTCAATTTCTTCATTCTATGATGGTGTGCTTCTTCTCGTTTCTGTTGGTTGCTCCCAATCGTATGTTATATCTATCTTCAATGTTTACTTCTACACCGACTTTTGCTTCTTTATTTGTCAGATTCCAAACATTTCTGGAGCAATGGCTTCACAGTCTCTTATACCACGGATGCAGGTTCTCTCATTCTCTGCCTATTATTATTCCCTATGTCTCATTTATTTTTTTTTTTAAATGCATATTTGAATTAATTCTGCGGCACTGGGCATACAGCATGTGTACTAGACCACTTGATTTAACTCATTCTTAGCATGCATGCTTTCGTGTTGATTCAAGTTATCGGCATTTTGCGAAATCTAATTTTAATAAATTATGTTAAGGGGCTCTCCTGATTTCACATGTGACATTTTTTTGGCAATATCTGCTGTCATTTAGTATCAAATGTTATATGCTAAATACTTCTTAATATTGTTTCTCATTATTTGGGCTGGCTAGTCTTTCCTGCAACTCATTTCAAGTCACCCTATTTTAGATAATTCTAATTTTGTTAATGCACTTATTTTATTTTTCATTATCTGTGTATAATGTATCTTTTTCTTGGCTTTCTTTTTGTTGAAACACACTATATGAAATCATCATATTCGCCTTTGTTGGATTTTGTTGCCTCCTGGATTGGTTCATCTGGAAACAACCCTCAGCGGGCTCATCCTTCCCAAATGTTGAGTGATCAAAGTATGATTTGTATGCCTTTTACTTCCCTTATATATTTATTCATTAATTGTGGAGCTCTAGTTGATTTTCCATTCTCAAGATAATTGTGGCTTTTGATGCAACCAAGAATGTCATTTGTTATACAAAAAATTACTATAAAGTTTTAAGGAAGAAATGTAATCATTAAAAAGTTTCTAATAACAAGTGAGCAGTATAGATATATGGTCATTTTTTTGCACTAAAACTTATCATTATATGCTACTCACTTGTAGGACTTTTTAGTGATTATATTTGTAGACACACAATGTCTTAATCTCATTTCCTTACATTTACAGAAGAAGATTACACCCAATATATAGAGTACACTAGTTAGGTAAATCATACATGAGTGGCAGAAAACAAGGAGACAATATTCCTTAATATCCTATCCCATGTTTTCTGCCACTTATTCCTCTAATTACATAGCAACACTCCCCCTCAAGTTGGAGCATAGATGTTAATCAAGCCCAACTTGGTACACAGATAATTTACGCGTATCCCAGTCAAAGCTTTCGTCAATAAATCTCCTAATTGATCTCCAGACTTCACATGCCCTGTAGAAATGAATTTCTTCTTAATCATATCACGCACAAAATGACAATCAATCTCAATATGCTTCGTACGTTCATGAAACACAGAA
>QFDD01003198.1:0-16634 GCA_006871305.1 Vachellia collinsii | reverse complement strand
ATTAATTATTAATTATTTCATGTAAATGTAACAAATCACTTGTGAAGAAGAACCCGCGCCGCGTGGATGAGCAAGAGGACACATCACATAAACAAGCAAAAATTCATTAAAAATATCCTATAAGTAAATTAGTAATATTTGTAAGTCATAATGATAAATAAATATAGAAGCTCCCGTAAAAGGCGCGGGATCACAGTGGGTACAAAATTGCCAACTTCAGAACGGCAAGGATGGGAGTTAGCCAGTTAGGGGCGTAGGTTCGGGGATGGAGGTATGGGATAGAGAAAATCAACTTAGTGGGAGTATAAAGCGGACCATAGAGAGAGAGAGAGAGAGAGAGAGCTATCTGTATGTGTGGGAGCACCTGCTCATGCTTTGTTAGGGATAAAGAAAAGCAAAAGGCAATGGAGAATGTGAGTGTTTGAATTTGGTAACAAAGAAAAGAAACCTCAAAAACACTCAACGTCAACATCAATAGAACACATTCTTCCTATTTTTATTCTCTTCTCTCCTTCTCATCCCCATTTTCTTCTCCAAAATCAAGCCCTCCGTCTCTTCAAGCGTCTCCAGATATTAATTATTGAATGCTTATTCCGTAAATGATGTTGCACACTGTTGACGAGTTGAATTGTTGAGTTTGGGCTTTGGCGGGGGATTGCAACGTCAACTCGCAGTTTCATTAGTGCCTAGTGTGAGGAAAAAATGGCAGCAGAGGGAACATTATCGTTTTCGGTTGCATCGGTGGTGGAGGATGTGCTTCACCAGCACGGCACTAGGCTCAAAGATCTTGATTTAGAATCTAGGAAAGCAGAGGAAGCTGGTAATTGCCTCTCCTCTTTCCTTTTCCCGGTTTTTATGAAAATCAGTTTAGGAATTACGGATTATAAGCATTATCTGGTGCCAAGTTTTTCAGCTGTATATGGTCCTCAGCATCTATGATTTCTGTCTCAACCTTTTTTTTTTTTACACATGTTGAGATAAAGCTTGGAGAAGGTTATTATTCCGGCTCCCATAAGTCTAGCCATTTGATCCACTTTCATCTTTTTTCCAAACTATTTTCTTATTCCGCTGAATGGCAATGATGCTTACTAATTTCTTTTCAATGCAGCATCAAGAAGATACGAAGCAGCAGGGTGGCTGAGAAAAATGGTTGGAGTTGTTGCGGCTAAAGATTTACCGGCGGAGCCCTCTGAGGAAGAGTTCAGACTTGGTCTGAGAAGTGGGATTATCCTCTGCAATGTTATTAATAAGGTTCAACCTGGAGCTGTTCCTAAGGTGAGCTACGTCTCACTTTACTTTGCTCTATTTTTCATGCTAATTACAATTTATCTATTAATTACACTTCATTGTAGGTTGTGGAAAGTCCTGTTGATTCTGCGATGATCCCAGATGGAGCACCATTGTCTGCTTTTCAGTATTTTGAAAACGTGAGGAACTTCCTTGTGGCTATCCAAGAAATCGGACTCCCAGCCTTTGAGGCATCTGATCTAGAACAAGTATGTAAAGGACCGGAATCTTATTATTTCACACTTTCTGTGTAAGGATTTCAACTGAAGGGAGCTTGATTGCAACTAACTCTGGATGTTTCATTAACATCTCTGCATTCTGGCTGTTTTGAAAATTGCTTGTTTTGGTTTTCTGCTCATTAATTTATTATATTTTAGGGGGGGAAATCAGCTCGGATTGTGAACTGCGTTTTGGGCCTTAAGTCCTATGGTGAATGGAAACAGACAGGGGCAAATGGAGCATGGAAGTTTGGTGGAACCATTAAGGCCACAACTTCTGGAAAATCTTTTGTGAGAAAAAATTCAGAGCCCTTTTCTAATTCCTTGTCAAGAAACTCATCCATCAATGAAAAATCTGTGACTGCTCCCTCTGACGTGGATTCTAGTATAATGGTTGGTGAGCTTTAATTTTTTGACATTATATCTGCTCGTTTTCTCTAGTATAACATAACAATTAAATGGAAATTTTGACTGCTCATACTTTTGCAGTCTGACTCTCATTCTTTGAGTTCGCTCGTTCATGCAATGCTGTCTGATAAGAAACCTGACGAAGTCCCAATGGTAAGGAGATATGCACTTTTCTGTGTCCATGACAGAACTTAATCCGAAACTTTTAATCAAGTTACACATCATGGAATTCAAGTATGCTACATTATCTGGGAGCCTACCTTCTAGTATCATTATAAAATGCTTCTCATTTGTTGTGGTTTACCTACTCATTTCTGCTGTTTGAAAGAATGTTAAAACGTGAATTCTAAATGCATAGCCTCGTTACTGTTACCGATAAGACTATGAGTGCCTTTGAGACTGCCTGTTAAGGTGTATTGTTCTTCTGCATGGTGCAGTTGGTCGAATCTGTTTTAAACAAAGTTGTAGAGGAGTTTGAGCATCGAATTGCACGCCAAGGTGAACAGGTACAATATTCTTCACCTTTTAGTATTGTTATTTGTTCTTATGTTGATATTTATGACAAGCTTTTCTTATTTGTTTGTTCATCACGTAACTCAGACTAAAACAGCGTCAAGAGATAGTGTTTCTCAAGGCAACCGACCTCTATCAAAGTTTGTGGTGGGGGTTAAAAAGGTGACAAAAACGTGTTTCACATATTCCATGAATTCTGGGACTATGATGACAATGAAAAAAAAACTTAATTCTTAGACTTGCTCTTTCGCAATTGACCAGGTAGAGAACAAGATTCCAATGGTGATGAGCAAAAAGGATACAATTCATAGAAACTGTGTTGCTGAAGAAGAATTGCACAACCAACTTCTGAAACAGCAAATGCTCTTTGATCAGCAGCAAAGACATATTCAAGTACGGAGCAGCTGAGATAATATTTTTTATATTAACTTTTCCTTTTTTTTAATCTGATTATTAATATTTTGTTTTCATCTGTATATTGTTCAAGGAACTAAAACATACTCTTCACACCACAAAAGCTGGTATGCAGTTCATGGATATGAAATTTCACGAGGAGTTTTCAAATCTTGGTAAAGATCTGAGATGAAAATATTTTAGTTTTTCACCATGGGATTATTGGATAAGACATCTTATTTGATTTTGTACTTTCCCTTTGTAGGGATGCATATTCATGGGTTGGCTCATGCTGCTTCTGGATACCATAGAGTCCTTGAAGAAAATCGCAAACTATACAATCAAGTCCAGGATCTTAAGGGTATTAAGATTTTACCAATTGTCTCAAGATTAATTCCCATTTATGATTTTCCAAGGATTTTGATCCCAAAATAGATTAAGGATGGTTATATCTTTAACCAGGAAGTATTAGAGTGTACTGTCGAGTCAGACCCTTCTTACCTGGACAATCAAGCTATACGAGCACAGTGGGAAGTGTGGAAGAGGGAAGTATCACAATCAATATTCCATCAAAGAATGGAAAAGGGCACAAAACGTTTAACTTCAACAAAATTTTTGGGCCATCCGCAACCCAAGGTTAATTCGATTTTTAAATTAAATTTACCTCCAGGTTTTTCACACATTAGTGATTGAAATTGTATCTCATTGTGTTGCAGCGGAGGTCTTCTCTGATATGCAGCCACTCATTAGATCTGTCCTTGATGGTTATAATGTTTGCATATTTGCATATGGTCAAACAGGATCAGGAAAAACTTACACTATGGTAGGATACGCCAAGTTGTCCCAAAAAGTTTGACAAGTATACAAATTTATTGCTGATTGATGTTGTTGACATGCAGACTGGGCCGAAAGAGATAACAGAGAAAAGTCAAGGCGTAAATTATAGGGCTCTAAGCGATTTGTTTCATATAGCAGATCAACGAAAGGACACTTTTCGCTATGATGTGGCTGTTCAAATGATTGAGATTTATAATGAGCAAGTCAGGGATCTTCTTGTTACTGATGGAACAAACAGAAGATATCCTTTCACTCGCCACTTGATTTTCTTGCTATTTCTATTATTACTGTTATCTTCCTCTAAGCTTAAAATGAAACTTCTTTGAGAGGTGATGTTTGGCCTTAATCATTGATACGTTAGAAATTCGAAGTAGTTCCCATAAGGGATTGAGTGTACCAGATGCAAGCCTTGTTTCTGTATCATCAACGATTGATGTTATCGATCTAATGAACCTGGGGCAAAGGAATCGCGCAGTGGGAGCAACGGCCCTTAATGATCGTAGCAGCCGCTCTCATAGGTATATCCTAACACATTTTCCTGGTTTCACTATCTATTGTCTTGTCTCCTGGTGTATGTTGAAACATATTTATTGCTGTCTTGAAATGATCGATTTGGCAGTTGCTTGACCGTTCATGTCCAAGGAAGAGACTTGACCTCTGGTGCCATCCTTCGTGGATGCATGCATCTGGTTGACTTGGCAGGAAGTGAGAGGGTAGAAAAATCTGAGGCCACTGGAGATAGACTCAAAGAGGCACAGCATATTAATAAATCTCTCTCAGCTTTGGGTGATGTCATCGCATCACTCGCTCAGAAAAATCCACATGTCCCATACAGAAACAGCAAACTCACTCAGTTACTCCAAGATTCACTTGGTAAGGTTTAAGATGTTCATCTGTTATGGTTAGAAAAGAAAAGAAAGAAATCCATTTGCTTATTGGTCAGATGTAATATATTACGATATTCTTTTTCCCTTCACCGCTGCAACAGAAAGAATTCTTTCTGACTTCTAAATATGTCGGTTGGGTTCGTTTCAGGAGGACAAGCCAAAACACTAATGTTCGTTCACATAAGTCCAGAACCTGATGCCATTGGAGAAACAATTAGCACCTTAAAATTTGCAGAAAGAGTCGCCACAGTTGAACTTGGTGCTGCTCGAGTAAACAAAGATAGCGCAGACGTAAAGGAACTCAAAGAACAGGTTGCGATATCGTTCACGGTTAACAACCGTAGAGAAATGCCTCTTCTGAGTTTCGTTGAGTGTAACTTTTGTAATTGCTATGCAGGTTGCCATCCTTAAGGCGGCATTGGCAAGGAAGGTAGGGGAATCAGAGCCTGCTTTACATTCATTTTCCGGCAGCAATGAAAAGTACCGGACAAAGGCTGGTGATCTATCACCCTATCCTAGAAACCAGCGGGGTGCAGATATAATGGGTGATGAAGGCAGCATGGGGGTATGAATAATTCTTTTCCTGACCGTGCTCACGTAATGATAGAGAATTCTAATGCTTTCTTAATCCTGCAGCTTCACAGGAACACCAGGAGGAATAAAACACAGAGCCTTGATTTTGACGAGATATCCACAAATTCTCCAAGTTGGCCCCCCGTGAAAAGTCCTGTTCAAGGCTACGGGGAAGATGACAGAGAAATTGGACAGGGAGAGTGGGTGGATAAGGTGATGGTAAACAAGCAAGATGTAAGCAGAATTGGGAGCCCATTGGTGGGGGGTTGGGAGACAGAAAATGGACAGTTAGCTGAGGTGTTTTATCAGAAATATCTCCAAGATGCTTCAAAAGTATACACAGAGAGATCTTTTAATATGCTCACGGGAGGCAATCAGTTCAACCAGGCTGGTTCAGATGACATGGACGATCTTGACGCTGTAACCAGTGATTCATCGGAACCCGACTTACTTTGGCAATATAATCATTCTAAACTCACCAGCGTGGTCAATGGACTTGGCTCAAACACTAAGAGGTCTATATCCAGGCTACCAAAAAGCCCCGAGTTGAGGTAATGTAAACATGCACTTTTAGCCCCGAGTAGAGTTTTTACTTTTATATGCTTTATAATAATCTCTTTTTTTTGGGTTTAATTCCATCCTACAGCAAGAATTTGAACTCTTCGCTAGTTCCCTCGCCTTCCCGGAAACAGCCAAATGGAGTCTTGAATCGAACTGGAAGGCATCTAGCTCCGGCTGACATGAAACGTAAAACTGGAAATAGAAAGTGAATATTGTATCAGACGAAAGCGTGATCATTTTTTTTCCTGATTTTCGTTATAGGAAAATGAGAGGTTTTGCCATATAATCTTTAATTTCTTTTGGCCTGTAATTGTTGTAATTTGTATTATACGCACATAATGCAGCAATGGTGCCCGTTGCTTGAACTTGACATTCTTTTATTTATTTTGTAGCTGCCAGGGGATGTAAAGTTTTCAGACAGTTGCGTTTGCAATGGTTTGATTGTTTTTTTTTTTTGGGCCCCTAATTTTGCTGCGCGCCTTTTCGGCCAACAAACACTTAACTGATTAATCTTTCTTTCATTTCTTGTATTGATGTGATTGAAAGACTAAGTTACGACTAGTTTAATGATTTAAAACGAGGTGTTTCACTTAAAAAAATGCAATTATTGATCATTATTGAAAGTATAATATTTAATGATTATTAAATTAATAAAAAGTTCATTGGCATTTAAGAAAATAAACGTACAAGATATTTTAGTTATACATACGAGATGACTCTCGAAATTTCAAAGTTATTAAACAAGCCAGTTTAACTAAATCAATTTCATCTAAAACATCTAACTTATTAGATTGGTCATTTTCTTGAGCCTCTTTTTTTTTTAATCACAACGTCTCGGTGAAAAGGGTGCAAACAGCCAAAAACTAGAATTAATTTAAGCCAAAAGTTCAGATATTTCTACATTAATATCATAATTGCCCGATTATCTTGAGACATTTGATGGGTGAGCCAGTCAATACAATTGTTGGCGTCTAACTTAATCCGGCAACATTTGCATCAAGAATTTTCTTTTATTGGAAAATTGCGTTGAAGAAGCAGAATATAAAATCTGTGTCTCATGTACAGATTGAATGAAACAAATAGACTCATTTGCAGCGAGTACCTTACCTCATAAGCTGGAGACGTACGTTGATATCGGATATGTGGGCTTAAAGCAGGAAGAGGAGGAGCTCTGGAGATCAGGACAAGGCTCAGGTAGCACGTCTCGAGAGAAACCCTTCACATTAGAGCAAATCCACGAAGACGACGACGACGACTCCGAACTCATCGAAAGAGTGACATTCGAAAGACAGATTGAGATGAATGGCGAATCAACCAATCCCGAGAAATTGCCGGCAAGAGTAATATTCGAACCAACCACATCATTAAAAGTGATGCCACCAACATGCGGAAGTGGACTTGGATCGTAGTCCTCATGTGGATGGGAACCACAGTACGGATCGATGCTGAGTCCCATATAGACGTTTTGCAACCGTGCTTCTGAGATGAGAATGTGCTTGACATAGCCCCCCCTACCCTTTGTCGTCTTCACTTTGATGCCGACGTAGGAATTGAATACAAGCAGGTGCTCTGCAACTATGGTGGATATGCCTCCGGACATCTCGCTCCCAAAAGCCAGGCCAGCCCCTGATGAAGACTGCAGCCTAACGCTCCTTATGTGCACGCTCGACGTCGCTTTGCCGTACGACATCCCATACTCATCCCAACCACTCTTCAGCACAATCGCATCATGCCCACTGCTAATATTGCTGTTCTCAATGCAAATGTTCTCTGAAGAATCTGCAAATTAACGGCATTACTGTTTCTATCACTATGATGATGACAAGTTCTCGAGAGAACCACGCTTTGAAAAGCAAACTATTAAAGTGAGAGAATCCAGATGATCCAAGGCCTTATAAGATTCCTCATTCAAGGTAACATAGAAGAGGCAGAAATGTGTAGGCTCAAGAAAAGCCAGGCAAGGGGAAATGCTGATTGTTATTTTTGTTATACGTGAATGAGTATACCTGGAACTATACCACTGGTGTAAGGGGACTCAATTGGTGCACGAGCTGTGATGTTATGAATCCGAACGTTGCTGCATTGTGTCGACAAGGGATCGTTAGAGCAGGAAGAGTTTGAAGCCATGAATAACGGAACCTTGTTAATGAGACATGTACCTGCAATACACAGGATGGATGTCGGAGGCTGGAGGATTTAAGAATGTTAAGTTTGAGATGATGATGTCATCGGAAGCGATGAATTCCACCAGATGTGGAGGGCTGTGATTGAAGGAACGAGAATTGAACATGTCCCACCAGACAGCACCCTGGCCATCAATAGTTCCATTATCACCTGACACATTCATTGCTCATCATTCACAAGTTAAGCAACAGTAACTGTAAATGAACGAAAAAGAGAAGCGCAGTGGACCTTGCCTGTAATAACCACGTCACTCAAGTTCTGTCCGTGAATTAAGCTGCGATATCTCTTTCCCTCATCTCCACCGTAAGAAGGGAGAGGATCTACCACACGCCAGTGCTCAATATCCTGAAACGGCATCACCAGAGTTGCTCACCTGAAACTTATAATGACACGACACAATTAATTCTGCATGTTTAATTACCTGGGATCCAACAACGGTGGCGCCACTGGCAAGGAAGAGAGTGAGGTGGCTGGTGAGGTTGAAGCTTCCGGTGAGCCATGTGCCTGAGGGTACATATAACTGTGCACCACCTTTATCGGCAAAGGACTTGAGATAGAATATTGCATTCTGAAAGGCGACTGTGTTTAGCGCTTTCCCATCTCCTACCGCCCCAAACTCTGAGATTGACACACTGTGAGGCCTCGCCTCTAATACTCTCTGCTCGCACGGTCCACCATTAATCTCTAGACCAGTGGTTAGTGCCAGAAGAAGAAGCACAACCACCTGTAACAAACGGCAATGCTTAAAGTCCATTCCCAGCTTCATCAACAACGTCTTACTATTTTCAAGAAATTGCGCCTTGGGTCTTTTAAAGCGAAGATAAAATAAAACTTCCTCAGGAGCAAAGCAAATAATCTGTTGTTTTGTCTGTTTGAAACAATAATGCCTCTGCCCTTCATTGCAAAGACGTTGAATGAACTAAACTAACTTTCGGACGAGAATTGGGAGGAGGGAAATGTAATTGGAGCTGGCGAACCACTGTAATGATTACATATTGGAATTACAGTTCGACGATGTTGTGGATGCACAAAAGCCAATAATGAACCATACAACGTTAACAACGAATGAGATCTTTTGATCAGCTTTAACAGACAAGACAGATCTATCAAAAAACCTACCTAACATAACCACCGATCTATAATGTCCTCACATCAGCATTTTTCAGGGAATTCTACAAAATTATACACTCAGAAGGCACCGTACACAACAAAAACAAAAAACATACATGAAGATGAATCAGAGGGAGCCGGAATAAGCCAAATGGGAACTTTTTCTAGCTACAGGATTATCAAAACTCACAATCACCAGACTGGACCCAACCAACGAACAGAGCATCGCGTTCTAACGGGAAGAAACAGCAGAAAGAAAAAGGAACAGTTTTTCCCCCCGGTAATCATGGTAAGATAAAACAACGTACTTACTAGCGTCTTCATGGGGTGTTGAGGTTGCTTCAAAAGCCGAAGCTAGTGAAGCAGTGAGAGCAGCAGAAGTGAAGACGAAGTGAGGAAGAGAGAGGGAGGTGAACAGAGCAGTTTCATATATACAGCCAAGCAAGTACTCCAGAAGGAAACAAAGCAGGGGTGAGGTGGTGGGAGAAAACGACAGGTAAAAAGGAAGGGCCAGCTCTGCGTTTCATTGCCTTGTATATTTAATTTCCACGCATCACGCAAGGCAGGGACAAGGGCATTATAGATGAAAAAAGATTATTATAATTCAAGCAACTTTTAATCACTATTAATCCACTGATTTACCATGAAATCCTCAATTAAATCTCTCGTTTTGCCGACACCAAATTTCAAACTTGTGTTTTTTTCTGTGTGGAGTTTTTTTCACATACACTCTTTAACACAGAGGGGTCGATGTGACTCTGAGGTCAGATCAACATTTTTGCATTTGCTTGATTTCGGCAATACAAGGATAAGCATCAGTCAATTAAGTAACCCTTTTTGGGTTTTTGGAAAAAGAAGGTTAACCCCTTCGTGTTGTCTAACTAATACAAATCCTAATCAATAATATCATGTCAACGACTAATGGAAGGGCAATGGTTTGTTTAAAAGCTGCGGTGGTTGACGCCTGATCATGTAATTTACTGCTATTATTTTTCAATAAATGTCTTATTTATACATTCCAAACATATTTACATAAGGAAAATGATGACTTCTTCATTCGTTGATTGGATTACATTGAATCCTGATTAGTTGCTCCTCAAATATTAATTTCGGTAAGAAAATGTGGGACAGAAGGATACTGAGAGGGAAATTTCTTGGGATGACTCATAATGAATTGACTTGCGTAAGAAAGAGCGATATTTCCAACTGTATTTTGGTAAAGTATCAATCTCAATCATCTTATACGGAACACATTAAAAAGGCAATAGTAATAGTTGACGACAATTATTAATACTGAACGAATATCTACAGAATTTTGGCCCCAAGCAAAATCTCCATGGAAGGGAAGGAGAGAAAATACGAGCTCCGATTCTTCAGCCCCACGAAATGAAATTGCAAAGAAAGGGGAAAAAACTGCAACAAGTGACATATATATATATATATATCAAGAAAGAAGCAATTACAGCAGCGGAAAACCAAACATCTCAACGAAATATGCCATTTCCTTCCTAATTATAATCATCATCATAGTCATAGAAGTGCAAAAAAAAAAAAAAGTATTTAGGAACCCAAATGCAACCAGGAAGATGCAAGCGTCGCTATAAACAATGTTAAATAAAATTCAAAACATTTAAACTTCCCTCAAATTGTCAACAGGAATCGACTTTTTGTGAAAATATGATTTGTATCGATTTTTTTGGTCTACATCTATTTCTGGGAAAGCGTATGAAGTTTCTGAGCTTAATGCACTGCCACCAAGTTACTTCTTAACAATTTATTGGTGTTAACTCAGATATAACTAATGCCGTTAAAATAACAAAAAAAAAAAGTCAATTAATAGAGAATTTAAACTTGGACCGAAACGAAGTAATTAAAACATTTTTTGAAGAACCGGATTAGTGATGGTAAGTCTAAGAACTAGTGTGTTTGACATTCCGTTAAGTAAGTTATGAATACATTTTGGGGAGAAACGGCATGTTTGGAAAAGATTTTTTAACCAAATTGTATTATGGGAAGAATGAGGAAAAAATTCATTTTACTTGAAATGCATTTCAGATCGTGTTCTATGACATTTAAATCACAACCTAAATATATTAAATCCTGAATTGAGACATTCTAACTATGTTTATTTCATTTTTTTCCCTAATTTTATCATAATATAAAATAATATATATGTATTATTTAATGGGATTTATTTTTTTTGAAGTCACTCTCCACTAAAAATCACTTTTATGATATTTATCTAAATAAATTTTCATTTTTTAAAATATATTTTAAATAAAAATTATTTTCTAAAATGCATTTTGATTAAAAATTATTTTCCCAACAATTATTCCAACGGGTTTAAGGACACGATCAAATTCATGACGACATATTTATATGAAACGAACAGATAGGTATGATTGAAGTTTCGTAAGACTAAACTAAAAGAGAAGATAGCGCACAGCAGACGAGAAATAAATAAACAGATAGAGAAATAGTTGGCTATTTCAGTAAGAAGAATAGATGAAGGAATAATAATTCGTGAGCAGTGACTTAAATAAATTATAAAAGCCATATCGGGTCGGAGATCATAAATACAAATACAGAATCCCGTGGGGCCCACAAGCTTGGCTGGGTTATCTTAAATCAGTAGATTTGCAAATTGCGAGGATGATATTTCGTGTAAGAAAAATTACATTACCACTCCTACAAGAGAAGCCTTGCCTTGGATGTTTCTCTTTTGCAAACAGGTTCACTCAAAAAAAAAAAGAAAAGAAAAGAAAAGAAAATATTAAACCCTTTACAAGTGATTTTTTAGTCATTCAATTTTAACAGAAAATGATTGCCCACTAAATTTAAATTATGATTCTACCACTAAATATTTGTGAAATATGATTATATTTTAAAATATAAAAATAAGTATATTAAATAATTGATATTTAAGTATATTTTAACATAATGTTATCGCATAATTGTGATTGAATCAGCATTTTTCATTAAATAAATGTAATGGTGGTAATAATAAATGAATACAAATGTACTTTTTAAATTTAAGAGATCAAATTTAAAAATGAAACTGAAATTTAATGTAAATGATTAAATATATATGAGCTAAGAAAACAATTTACATGAACTTGTTTGACCCAGACATCCAACACCTGGTTTCACTATCCTATCCTTATGCACTCAGTAGGAGGGCAGGTTTAATATGAATCGGTAGAATCTACTTTCTAACATGATTCACAATCTATAAGGTACATATATAAAAGAAATTTTATATCCTATTATATAAATGTGCTTTTCACTGAATGCAACCCATGCTATTTAGTCATCCAGTGCTAAAACAAAAAAAAAAATTGAGAGAAGAAGATAAATGGATTTAAGTAGGCTCACGTTAGGCTTTACTAGCGGCTAAATAGGAAAAAAAATTTTCACAAATACAAATAGATAGAAAAAAAATTTGTCCATCAAGGAAACCAACCACCGGAATTCCCACACATGGCAACCCTATTTGTTTTGGCCAAATCGTATAGGATCCAAATACCTTATCCCACCACCGAATTGTTAAAAAATCACAAGTTTAGGTACATTTAACACCTGTACTATTTTTTTTAGGTGCACTCAGTGTTCTAAACTTTTTTTTATGCAATTTTGATCTGAATTAATTTTTGTGATGCAATAACATCTACGCCTAACAGAAATTTAATTTTGATGTTAAAATGCTGAGTGGGCAAGCTTTTGACTAAAAATTATTGGGATGGCATATATGAGTGAGACTGCTTCTATGGCTATCAGTCTTTTATTAAATTTATTCCCATTTACTCCTTTCTTCCTCGGATCCATTATAGTCCACTGCATCTTTCTCAGCTCCGACCTCTGCTTCATAGCACTTTGAGACCTCACATTCACCTTAAACGACTGCATATTCGCCATTTAGTTCGGCAAATTATAGTACGCTCGTCAAAACATTTCGCCGCACACGGCCTTCACCAGAGTCGGAGGCGCGTTATGGGAGCACGCGTTGTTCATTAACTGAGGAGTGCTCTCTGCAGTCGAGAATTCGCACTCATCGCCGGTGAAACACCACTCAAGGTCTTAAAGGCGCTTACAGTTAGGAAACAGCGTCGCTTGATAGGGTGTTTCATCTCCACATCGTGAAAACGTCGTTACCGCAATACCCCTAGATCTCGACTAAGTCCCGTCTGTATCAATGTCAACAATTTTCGGACTCTTGTCATACCCATTGAAGGACTGCTTAAATGATGTGGTTAAGCTGCCCCCCCCCCGGGGGGTGACGAGGGGTGTAGCCCGATTACACTGGTATGAAAATCCTACTCATTAACCTACACTAGCATTGTCGCGCACTAAAACCTCAAGCACCTCACTTGGTGGTTGTCTCCAAATCACCATATTTTCTTCTTGTTACCTACCAAACGAGGCCATGGCATCAGCACGCCTATTTGCTTCTCAGCATATTTGCCTAAAAACTATCTACCATTCTCGATTGATGAGTTGCTGCACCTGGAGGGTCTGCCCCTTGCTGTGCACACAGATAGCCACGCAAGCAATCCCACTTATATACCACGCCTATAATTTTTGGTCAAAAGCTTACCTCATCAGCATTTTAACAGTCAAATTTAAACTTCTGTTAGGGTTGGATGAAATAGCATCACAAAAACTAGTTCAGGGTTGAAATTGCACCAAAATAAAACTTAGGACACTGAATGCATCTAGAAAAATAGTTCAGGGTGATAAAAGTACCTTAACCCAAAATCATACACTTCACATACTTTCCCTGAGGCGTGCATCGCGTACCAAGAATCACTGATATTTCATTTTCACCAGGCCCCATGATGAGAGCGAATCACAGCGAAAATTGGTCTCGTTCAAATAGGGGCTTCGAATTGAAAACCAGAACCGCTTTGATTGCTTCGCAATCATCACAGTAATCTAACCATTTTAACATCTCCGAACGACCTGATTTGCCGGACCTCATGGAGCTAAAAAAGCGTGTTTGCATTTGACGTTGAAATTTATCCACCCAGACACGAATAAGAGGTGCCAAAAAAAAAAACTTCTCGTGCGAACACAATTATTAAGTAATCTCAGAAACGAGGTGTGACTTAATACCAAAAAAACGATTAAACAAGAGTACAAGGAATATTATAAATGCTTAAGCTTAGAATATTGTTCAAGGTCTATAGCAACAAAAGGAGACTCCAGAAAACTAATTTTTAGCACAGTAACTGAGGACGTCAGGGCCTTAGATAATTCAAAATCTTTCTAACCTCCGAATGTGACTCTGACTTACTTCTTGGATTTCTTTGATACTCTGCATGCAAGGCGTATTCATTTAGATACCAAAGAGAATCTCCCAGTAAGAGATGAGTGTGTGTGTGCGCGCGCAAATACAAAGGTGCTAAAGAAAATCTGGGAGCCATGAAGATAGAAGACAGGGTGACACTCACTGTACAGGCTGGGAAGCAGGAGCAGATGGCGCTATTGGTATCTTTTCCCCGGGACCCTGCACATTAAACAAAAAGCAAACCGAATATCAAAATCCCGTGTCTGTGAAAAATCCATATTCATCAGGCATACAATGAATTAAATTCTAAACTTTATACACTCACCTGAGCGAAGCGCTCCTCCCTCCGGGCAATTTTCCTTTCCCTGCTTGCCTTGTTCTTTGCACGCTTGGCTTCAAACTGATCTGACAACGTTTTCTCTCTTGCCTTCTCAGCCTTAGATTTGTGTATGCTCTCCATCAGAACTCTCTTGTTCTTGAAAACATTACCCTTCACCTTCATGTACATATCATGGTACATGTGCTTGTCAATCTTCTTGGATTCCCTGTACTTGCGGAGCAAGCGTCTAAGCACACGCATCCTCCTCATCCAGAGGATTTTAGTGGGCAGCCTTGCCTCCCTGGTACCCTTACGCTTACCTAACAGTATTTAAATGAACAATATAAGTTAATGATCCTGCATCAACTCTCAATTGAGACCAAAGAGCAACGCATTGAAATAGTGCTTCTGTGACCATAACAAGATGATGTGCTGATAATGTTCAGCTCCAAAATTTTGATAGATATTGAGCATCTATAATTCATGTTCTCTAAACTATTAGGATCATTTCGAAATGTATGTGGCAAAGTAATATCTTGACGACGTTTATATTTATGAAGGATGATGATATGACCATGATATCTGATAAACCATTTGAACTAGCAGCAGGCTACCGGCGACAACGTCCCAAGATATGACTCCAAACTAATTACTAAAATTATTTCACATCAACCCAATCAAGCTGAGGAACAAATACCATATCCAGAGTGGCGTCCTTTTCTCTTGGCCTCCTTCATACGCCGAGCACGAGATCGAGAGTGAATTTTAGTTGGCTTCCTGATAATGAAGCCATTCTTAACCAACTTCCTAATGTTTTGGCCTGCAAATGTAAAGTAAGTGAGTGGCGAAGTATAGAAGATGAAATATTCATATACTAAATACTTTTTGGGCAGGCGGGGGTAATGAATGTACAATTCCTCCGTTTATTGATATTTCTAATACAATCAATCGCATTCATATATCGTCCAAATGGATAGTAAAGAAGCATGAGCTTATTCCTTATCCCCCTCCCCAGAAAAAGGCATCCTGAAGGGCTGGGGTTGTGATTCTAAAGCCACAGTAGCATAAAGTCCATCAGTACCAATACGGATGTAAATAAGAATATGATATTTCGAGGATGCAAGATTATCAATTGATATGCAACAGAGACAAGTTGTATCCATCAACCGATGATGCCGTGCGTGCTCGGAAATCTCCAGAGAAGAAAAAAGAATAACAGCAAACCCCCGCAGAAGCTACAGTAGGCTCCGATTCGAGGGAGCTTGCGCTACCTCTTCCAAAAGTCCTCAGCAACGAAGCGATGGTAAGGGTATAAAGAAATAAGACGGAAAACAGGAAACATGGAGGAACAGAGATGACGGTGAAAAGATAAGGCGTATAAGGAAGAGGAAGAGCATACGAGAATTGGCCATGGAGATTTCATTGACTTCATTGGGATCCAGCCAAATCTTGCCTCTGCCGCACTTCAAGACACTGGCGGCAAGCCGCTTTTGCAACTTGAGCGACACCATCTTCGTCTGGCAGGATATGTGCTGCGAAATGCCGGGATTGTGGAGAGACGATGAGAATATATGATCTTCTCGAAAACCCTAGGGCTTGGAGCACTTTTTGGTGTTGTGGGTTCTATTATGGGCTTGTCCCAAATGATGGGCCGCACATCTAAATCAAAGTAAAAACAGGGAAGTCAGTTATTGGGCCGGTTGGTGAACAGTGGTGATCCATGAAGACCACAGAAAGGGTTATGGAAAACCGGAAAAGGGAAGGGAAGGGAAGGGAGAGGAATTCAGGAAGCGCCCATGGAATGGAACTGACGGAGGAGCACTTCCACACTGCCCAACGCAATTCCAAAACCCGCTGCGCCCCCCGGCTTCCGCCCATCATTCTTCTCTTCACTGATCACTTTCCCTTCTCTTTTTGTTACTTTCCATGCATTATATCCTTATTATTCTCAGCACATTCATGTCCTGTCCATCACTTTTCTTTTTTGAAAATAAAATATGTCTAACCGTAAATAACAGTCTATTTGATAGGGAGTTTTTTTTTTCTACCCTGTTACT
>QFDD01003197.1:0-17804 GCA_006871305.1 Vachellia collinsii | reverse complement strand
CCGGAAGGCCAGAGAATGCATATAAGACAAAGTCCATTCGATCTCATCCCTAGTTACTGTTATCTTCTCAATTGGAAAGCACCCAGACACTGACGGGTATATGTACATACGATCCAAGCAGAAGAGGCTGATTCAGGAAATCACTGGCTACATTGGCAGCTCGTTATTGTCATTTTCTCCTCATAAAAAGTCACCAGCAGTTACACTTACAACCAATGCTATGTACATGTATCATGATCATCACTAGTGTCCATGCACATACTCTCATAAAAGATTCATCCACTAACAGCACAATATTTTGATTAAATGACTTTTGCTTTTAGGGCTTATCCATAATGGCCAACACAAAATTCCTCTAGTGGATGCAGACAGCCACATGATTGTGAGGGTATATATCTCCGGCCCATTCACATCGCCAGATGACCTTCATATTCTTCTCCCTTTTTTTTTGGTTTCTACCACTTTCTCACTGGCTTTCTCCTGTACAGTAATTAAGATTAGATTACTTACGATTATTCAACCATGAACCTCCTTTTTTAGCTCTTAATTCACTATCTCCTGCTAAACCGAAAAAGGTTCATAACTTTTCTCCATGTTTTAATAAACACTATTCAGGAGCATCAGGATCTTTCTTAATGGAATCCCTCTAAGTGCATAGTGGTTGATAGAAACAGGAAGGCGGAGTTCTCTTCTGCATATTTTGTGTATTGACCAAGAAGATCACCCATTAATTAAAACTAAAGCCGGGACTTTCTAGCACAGGAAATTTTTCTTTGGTTTTGACTTTTTTTTTTGCCAAGCTTTGGTTTTGACTTGTTCCTTCTTCATTCCCAATTCCTTTTTCTATACTAGCCCACTTGGTCATATATATATACATGGCATTGTTGGCCGGACATGGAGATAAAAGGCCGCCATCAGTTAAAATAAAATAGAATCCAAATTATCAATAAATTATGAAGAAAATGAAGATATTGTCGGCCAGCATGATGATACTTAATTATATGATAACATTAAAAAGTGATTACTATGAAACAGATTAGTGTGTCATTCCCGACTAAAGAAAAACAGAAATTAAAAAGTCATTTTCATATCCAGTTAATGGCTGGGCAACAGAAGAGAAAAGGAAATTCTTGCCATGCTGTTCAAGGACAGCTCTCCATTTACAAAGCCATATATCCTCTCACTGCACGAATTTCTAATTATACATGAGCTCATATTATGATTTGCTTATGAGTGTTCCATACGAAATGCTATGTAAGTAAAATTTGGAGCCTTCTGGACCACATCATAAAAGTCCAATCCTTCACCGAATGCGTCAGACGTTACTGATATGCCAGACTGCGTTATCATCCATAGATGACGTTGAACTTTTGATATTTTCAAAGATATTGAAATGGAAATGACCTCATCCCCAATAAAGGCATCATCAACGAATGAATATTCCAATAAAAATGATTGACAAAAGATAGTAAAAAGGCTACCATCATGACCCCATAAGACTATTCCCACCCCTATATATGATGCGCATCCGCATAAGCTTAAGCTTAGCCCACCATCAAAGAAAAAAAATAAAGTATAAGCTATTGAAGTTTAGTCATGGCTGTAAGAGATGATAGGGCTGACCTGAGAGGAGCTATCCCCTTGAAGCAGCACTTTGTGCTGGTACATGGCATAGGAGGAGGAAGCTGGTGCTGGTACAAAATCCGGTGCCTAATGGAGAACTCTGGCTACAAGGTTTCATGTGTAGACCTCAAAAGTTCTGGGATTGATCGATCTGATGCTGACTCTGTTCTTTCTTTCGATGATTACAACAAACCCCTTATGGATTTCATGTCTGCCCTTTCTGAAAATGAACAGGTTTTCCCTTGTCTCCCATATCTCATCTCTCTTTCTGTCTCTTTCTTCAGCTTAAATGAGAATATACACGCAAGACAAGATACTTCTGTGTAATTGTCATGTGTTTCATCGAGAATTTGATAACAAATACTCAAGGAACTTTATCTAAATCTCATCCATATGTAAACCATAGAGGCTAAGTTTCACTTATGACACCATATTGGTGATATCGTATAGGTGATACTTGTAGGACACAGCGCAGGAGGGTTGAGTATTACACAAGCCAGTCACAAGTTTCCAGAGAAGATCCGTTTGGCAGTCTATGTTGCAGCAACCATGCTCAAGTTGGGATTCTGGACGGATGAAGATCTCAAAGACGTGAGTAATTTTCATTAAATCTGTTGTTCACTTTTGCTTCAACTTTGAATGTTTCCTCCTTATAAATTAGTTTCTTAAAGATTGAATTAAATGTGTCATGCATGGCTTCATATTAGGATCAGCAAGAATAAATATTTGCAGACAGGGTGTGTGGGTAATAAAATTGCCAAGTTTATGGTGATTGACCATAAACTAGGGGGTGACTGGTGAGTTTATAATAGTGTATATCGTTTCCATTGAGAACGAATATTGTCTTAGTTTCAAAGGAATCCAGCAAGGACGACGTTGATAGCTTGTTGCAGTAATTGGTTTCTCATGTCTTCACAAACAAATTAGTTCTTGAAATTCCAAGGCTCACCGCCATTATGCATTCGCCTACTCTGTCACATGTTTTGTGAGAATAGTGCGATACACAAACAAATTAGCAGATGTTCATCAACGGAGGAAACCTGAGCTGAAAAGGAAAATTAAAAAAAAAGAACAGAGAAACAATAGGGATATCTCTTTCCTCTTTTTTCGACAATTCTTACCTTTTAGCTGTCCACTTAGTTTGCTGGCATTATGGTTTAGTTTTTCCTACTCTTTTAGTATCGAGGTGAAATAGATTGTCCCTCCCACAAAACAGCTGCAAAACTTTCTAACCCCTTTTCCTAAGAGCCTGGAATGTGTACGAGCAAATCTACTTCACCTCACTCGTCATCATGAAGGCCTCTTTCAATTTAATAAATTTCCCCCTCCTATCGAAGCATTCCCATCAACAAGTTTATGCCATTAAACCCCACAGGACCGCAACACAACAATCTTCGCGTAATAGTCATGACAAACATCTTCCATATCCATGTTGCCTCCTCTAGGAACAGTTAGACTTCTAAACACTTTACTTGATAACTAACTAGATTTGAAACGTCTAGAACAACTTTTGTACAGTCCAAATTTAACTTTTAAAATTTTATTTTTCAAAAAAAAAAAAATTATTTCAACAGATATAGAATCTAAAATAAAAAAATATCTTAATTATTAGTTTTTCAAAAATAATTTTTTATTTACGACATCACAATTAAAAAGAAAATCAAATCTGAACCATCATGATTAGATTTGAACGGTACATCCTTCGTAGTCGTGAGCATTAAATCTTTATAGCACGTAAACCATTTTCTCTCCTTTGATACAAGAGCGTCAAATCTCTTGCTTTTTCCCTTCCTTTTAACTTGAACGGGTGTCATCCGACAGCCCTGTTCCATAGTTTTATGTTCTTACTTTGTCATTATTAGGGAATAGTAAATTATAACCCCGTTCAATCATCAATGTACCTCCAATGATTGAACAAGAACGACTAGCTATTAGTCAACATGATGGCTTGCTTTCTCTGTTAGGCGTGTTGCTAACTTGTTGCGCCTTAATTATAATGAAAAAGGGTTTACGATCTGTGTGAAACAGGGGGTACCAGACTTATCTGAGTTTGGGGATGTGTACGAGCTTGGATTTGGGCAGGGACAGGATAAGCCTCCAACCAGTGCTTTGGTCAAGAAAGAATTTCAACGCAAAATCATCTACCCTTTGTGCCCTTGTGAGGTATAAATGCTTCAATTTCAACCTTTGCTTTTTGGCTACATGTAGGACCATTTCTTGCAAGCAGCCCAGCCAACAATGTTGATCTAGGTGAAAAAGAAGAGGAAACTGAATTTTATGATTGAAAAAGAAAAGCTAACAAAATGCTGGAAGAACAAGGGGGCTAGGTTTCACATTTTTAATGCGGTAATTAGTTTTAATTTTTTGTTATAAAGACGTGGTTTTCCAATGACAAGAATATAAAGAAATAACCAGAATTTTACCGAAAGAACAAGGAAATGTGGCAAACAATCAAGGAAAACGTTGCAACTTACAAAAGCGGAAAAACCAGAAGAACAAGTGAAGTATGATGGGAATGAAAAGCAAAGCCTGAAAAAGCGAGTTAGTAGAGAGATAGATCTGATCTAACCAATGCAGAGAAATGTTGGTTGGGGCCGCAGGATTCGACGTTAGCAGCGATGCTGTTGAGGCCAGGCCCGATTCAGGCATTGACGAGCGCGCGATTCACAGAGGAGGAGGAGGGTGGAGTGGAGAAGATACCGCGAGTGTTCATAAAGACAAAGCAAGATAATGTCGTGAAGCCAGAGCAACAGGAGGTCATGATCAAAAGGTGGCCGCCGTCTACTGTCTACGAACTGGACACCGACCATAGCCCCTTCTTCTCTGCTCCTTTCCTCCTCTTTGGCTTCCTTGTTAAAGCTGCCGCTTTTGACGTTGCATCTCCCTGCACCTAGCCCTCATTATTGTAAATTGGCATTCATTATTCGCTTAACCCAAAAAAATCACACTATTTGTGTGATTATATGATTATGGTATTCCTTAAGGTTAGAATTTATGACTTATTCCACACCTCACTGCCCAGTGTATCAAACTCTCTTCTTTTTCTATTCAGAACTGTGTATCAAACTCTCTTTTGATGAATACAATCGTGGGAGATTTCTTTTTATTTTATTTGACGTAACGCAAAAGTTATACAATTGCGTACGTTGTGTTCCCTTTTGCTTTTGGATTGGGTTATTGCTATAGCAGTGACCCGAACTCCACCCAAACACAGCCCTTTCTATTAATCTACAAATACTTTGGAAGAGTAAGAACAGTAGTTGGGTTAGTGTTCGAATCTGTCGAGAGAAAGATGGATACATTTAGTATCCTGTTTAGTATCTGTATCTCGAATGGAATTATTTCTAATAGGATGGTATAGAAAAAAAAAATATTGATCAGATTCTTGCACTCAATAAATGACAATCTTTGGATTCAATAAATAACAATCGGTCCATGTCTTCGAATCAGAACACGTTACGTAAATCGCGTAACAGCTAATCATTCCATTACTCCATCGTACAAGTTATTCTGGCTTGGCGCGCACCACACATGCAGCGAAAAGCAACCGCTATTTAGTTTTTTTAGTTATTCTCGTATATAAAGGCCGCACGAGCCATGTTTGTTCTCCAGATGCCCCCGACCTCCCTCCCTCTCGCCTTTCCTGCACTCTCCTTAACGTGAGTAATCAATCCACCCTTTTTCAATCAATGACTTCTTTCATTTTTTCCTTTTCTGCTTCTGGTTCAAATCGTTTCTATTCCATGCTTGATTTTTTCTTCTTCTTGGGTTTACCTTTGGGGTCTGAACCTGCGCATTATTCATCATTCAGATTTGCATGTAATTCGTGTTGGAAAGAATGACTAGATATACGGGATTTGTTCTCGATAAATCTTTTCTTTGACTTTGGTAGGGGGGAAAACTTTCGCTTGACCATCTTATTGTTACTTATATCCATGATCTTCAGGTGCTCGTTTATTATTGTTAGTGTTTGTTAAATGGGACGGTGCCAGCTTGTTTCCAATCACTAAGCTTCGAGATAATATCTTTTATTCTTTCGGTTAGTTTATTATCTGAGCACAAGTTTTTGTTGGAGGAATAACGTTTTATTATCTGATATCAATGAGTTCTTTTATGAGTAACCATGCAATCTATTTGTATCAAAGAATGCCAACTTGGATTTGCATCCATTGGGTATCCGAACTTTTGGATGGAGTTGCTGTAATTTCCACTGTTCTGCTATTCTTTAGTCTTGAATTGCAGCACTGGGAAGCTGATCTTCATGTATTCAACAAGTACTGCTACATCCACCGTTTCCTTCAAACAGGGAAACAAAAACAATTTCTTTTTTCTGGATTTTGGTTTGCTCGCTACCAAGTGTTCGAGGAGCCCCTGAAGTATATATCCGCCAACTTCCAATCTTTCAAGGGCATTGCTAGTTTTCCATCTCTTCCACTACCGGTCTTCAATCTTCTGGAAAGGCACATCTATAGTAGCGTGGGTTTTATTAGCCATTTATTCAACTGCCTGAATCTTATATTAAAAAACCATGGTTTCCCCGCAATTATCTGCCTTTAATGGGAGTTGTTTGCAGAAGCCTTTCCTGAAGCAATTGCTTCATCCAAGTGAATCACCTGATGTTTTGCCTTATGGTTATGATGAGGTCAACTTTTCTGATGTGTTTGGTCCGGCTCCTATTCAACCGTCAAGAGAATTCAACAGTGAGAAGTCTAGAAACTTGGTGGCTCCACCGAGTTCTGATGAAAATATATACAACAATCCTACTCTCATTCACAGCCGATCCCATTTTTTTGAGGGGCCCACATCCTACGTTAGTCATTCCTTGAAAATCAGCTTACTTGAGAAGGAGGATGCACTGGAACTGGCGGAGGAGGCCTGTAGAGGAACACATACAGAATTTAAGGAAGAGAAGCCTAACAAACAGATTAATAATACCAATTTGAAACATCCAAGTGTTGGACTTCAAGATTTTGAAGTCCTGAAAGTTGTCGGGCAAGGTGCATTTGGGAAGGTGTACCAGGTGAGGAGGGGAAGGACATCTGATATTTATGCAATGAAGGTAATGCGAAAGGACAAGATCATGCAGAGAAATCACGCTGAATATGTGATATCTGAAAGGGATATATTAACAAAAGTTAATCATCCTTTTATTGTGCGACTTAGACACTCATTCCAGGTAACACAATACATTGGCTATGTTATCTGTCAAGTGTGGGATAAAAGCATAGCACCATCATATTTGCAGAATTATAACCTTTTTGTAGCCTTGTAGACAAAGTATAGGTTGTACCTTGTGCTTGATTTCGTGAATGGCGGTCACCTTTTCTTTCAGCTTTATCGCCAAGGCTTATTCAGGTGTGTGTTAGTATGGCCATTTTGTGAACTTATCTCGAAAATCTAGTAACATAGCCAGCCGACATATTTCACTTCTTTCAGGGAGGGCTTGGCTCGCTTTTATGCTGCAGAGATTGTTTCAGCTGTCTCTCATCTTCATGCAAATGGTATAAGGCACAGGGATCTTAAACCTGAAAATATCCTTCTGGACGCACATGGCCATGTATGATCACGTAAACCTCTCTTTGCATTAGGCTCGCTTGAGCAGTCTTGCTTTTTGCTTCAAAAGTACTCAAACCTGAAAATATTATTCCAATGCTTGATACCAGATAGTTTTGACGGATTTTGGCCTAGCTAGGCGATTCTGTGGGAACGCAAGGTCAAATTCAATGTGTGGAACTGTAGAATATATGGCCCCCGAAATTCTTTTGGGGAAAGGACATGATAAGGCAGCTGATTGGTGGAGCGTTGGAATTCTACTCTTTGAAATGCTAACAGGAAAGGTTAGTTTCTCTGAATTGTGTTTACATCTTTTACCATCATAGATTGGTGGTATTGCAGTTTTGTTCCCTTTTCTATTTGACATATGCTAGTAGCTATATAGGTGGTGCTTGCATTATGATACCTAATTTACTTAAACTTCACACCCTTGTTTTCTCTAATTACAGCCTCCCTTCACCGGTGGAAATAGACAGAAGATCCAGCAAAAGATAATAAAGGACAAGGTCAAGCTTCCAGCGTTTTTGTCTAGTGAGGCACATTCACTGTTAAAAGGGGTAATTCACATCCATCACACTTTAGGCTATAATTTTGATATGCCCGTACAAAGACACTCAAGTTTGTTAAATCAAAAGATAAAATTGAATTTGTCATAAATGAGTGGCATGAAATGGAATCTAGCGATAAAATACAAACAGAAGAATGATAAAGTTTCTTCTTCTCAGTTGTTGCAGAAAGAAGCCAGCAAACGCCTTGGCAATGGACCAAGTGGTAGCGAGATGATTCAGAGTCACAAGTGGTTCAAGTCAATTAATTGGAAGAAATTAGAAGCTCGTGAAATTAGGCCTAGCTTTGTACCAGATGTTGCTGGGAATCATTGTGTTGCTAACTTTGAGGATCGGTGGACTGATATGCCTTTGCTGGATTCTCCTGTTGTCACTCCCAAATTCAATGACAATCCCTTCAATGGGTTCGATTGGGTTCTCTAGCTCCTTCTCTGGACAAAAAATTCTTTTTGTTGTTGTGAAGGTCCAATCGATTTTGAGATATTTGATGTTTACAACTTACCTGCACTGTGGTGGGTATTGGTTCTTCTTGTACAATTAACTAGTATTTTAGATTTGTTTATCCGTCAGTTAGCGAGAAGTCTTTTTTTCCTCCTCTTTGGGTGGGGGAAGGGTTGTTCTTGGATGATCAGATTCCATATGTATTTTCACAAATAATAAGTAATAAGGAAGCAATTAAGATTTAAATACATAGATTAACACAGAAAAGCTTATGGTGAAAGCTTTCAAAAACATACATTATTTTATATTTGTTCTTCCATTAGAGCAAGAAGGGAAGATCTTTATACAACACACAACATACTATAGATGATAGTTACAAGACAGTTTGGTTCTTCCCGAATAGCTATAGTACGAATAGGAAGATCTTTATTTGATTATTGATATGCATAACCCGGAAGTGCCAAGATATTACTGCAAGTACCATTTTTCTTGGTTCTTCCTCTTATTCTATTGACGATATGGTTCTCTCAGGACTGGGACCGTTTGCAAAGGAATCAAACACTTACGGTTTCAAAGGGAGATTTATCAACACCATTGTTGCTTTTCGTTTCTCCCTCCTCATCTGCTTTCTCAGGTGCATCATTTGCATAATGATTTCCCTCAAGTTCCTTTTCCTCTGAGATATCTTCCAGTGATCGGCCTTTTGTTTCTGGAACCAATAAGGTGCAAAAGAATCCAGCCATGTTGACAACAGAGAGTGCCATAATTACCCTTCGAGTTCTTATTGCCGAGTTATCACTTGTGTAGCTTTGCACCACAAAGGCACCAATAATGGCACCTGCTTTTCCCGCAGCTGCTGATATTCCATGGCATGTTGAACGGAACCGAGCTGGGAATAACTCTGCAGGCACTACAAATGTTGTGCTATTGGGGCCAAAGTTAGCGAAAAAGAGTGTGAGTCCAAAAAGTATAGCAAACATCTTAGGATTTCCATTACAATACTCGAGTTCGTACCCTTGTGGACAATCATTATTTCTACCCCTGTACTTTTCGTAATTATATCCAAGTATCAGCATAAAAATAGACATCAGAAGGAAGCCTCCGAGCTGGATTATGTACCTTCCAATTTTGTCAATAAAAAACACTGTGAACCAGTATCCAGGAACTGTGGCAAACAAGGCCACTACGAACATAGCTTTGGAGAGTTGAAACACCTCTTCTATGGCATTCATGGTTGATGCCTTGTGTACCAGCCCACTGGTTGACAATAAATCTTTCTGTGCGAGTTGAAGGCTATAGAATGCAATATCCAGCAAGAACCATGTGCTAGTAGTCCCAAGAAGGTGAAGTCCATGCCTCTCAAGAAACTTTGAGGAAAGGAATCCGTAAGAGGGAGTTGGGTTTACAACGGACCTGAAACTTGAATCTTCAACAGGTACGTCCTTTTGAAGAACCTTGGCCATATCCAAAGCAGCCTTCTTGGGATCACCTTCCACCAGTGCAGTGTACCTGGCAGTTTCTGGCATTTTGAGTCTCCAGTAAAAGGTTAGAGCTGCTGGGATCGCCCCGAACATGAGCACGATTCGCCAAACAAGATCGCCCTCCGGTTGAGTAGACATTACAGGATCAGCTACAAAATCAGCTGCAGGGTAGGCTTCTAAGAACAATTTGGAGACAACCATGGCCACAACTCCCGCAACCAGTATTCCCACCCCTTGCATTGCAAAAACGGCAGCAACAAACCCCCCACGAGTTTTCTGATTGGCATATTCAGACATTATAACTGCTGATAAAGGGTAGTCTCCTCCAATACCAAATCCCAACCAAAACCTAAAGAAGCAAAGAGTAGCGACCACACTTTTTGAAGTGGAGCCAAAGGAAAGCCCTGAGCCCAAGGCACATCCTACCATAGTTACGAGAGTGATCCCATACACTTTTTTTCGGCCAAGCTTGTCGCCTAGCCAGCCAAAGAAGAACTGCCCTACTAGGGTCCCGCACAAGGCGGACCCAGTTATGGCGTTGTTTACTTGCTGAGGAAGTTTCCCTGGGTTATGAATTGAGGGGTCGAAGTAATAAAGGCGGCCTATGAGTTTGGTCACAGCAGTGATGCAAAAGAGATCGTATGCATCGGTGAAGAATCCCATTCCGGCTATGACGATTGCTTTGAAGTGGTAGCCCTGTGCCTTGGCATTGTCTAGAGCTGAGAACACGCCTTGGTCCTTGTCCATTGTGTGATGGCAAGTGTGTGTAAAATGGAACTGCTGGAATGTGTTGAGTTTATATAAGCAAATTAAAGGACCTCGGACATTGTGAACACTGTTCCTTGGGAAAAGCGGAAAGAGACATGAAATCTCACGTTTTTTGCGATGACAATTGGACATCTCCTAGGAGAGGTCTTTGAGACATGGAAGAACATATATCGTTCGCAAGTATAAAATTTCGGTAAATGAAGGAATATATAATTTTTAGAGTTAAACTAACTTTTAGTCTTTATAGTTTTTTTCAATTTAGATTTTGGTTCCTATAGTTTTAAAATTTTGTTTTTAACCCCTGAAATTTAGTACATTTCAAACCATTAATCTCTATAGTTTCAAAATGACTTAAATTTGAAGTTAACTCTGTTAAAGTTGTTGATGTGGCTTGATGACTGGATATGGTCAATGCTTACGTGGAATGGTCAAACCTACTTTTAGTCTTTATAATTTTCCCTGATTAAGGCTTTGGTCCCTGAAGTTTAAAAGTTTTGGTTTTGATCCCTGAAATTTACTCTGTCAAAAAATGTTAGTCCCTGTAGTTTTAAGAGGACTTAGACCAAATATTAACATCGTTAATTTTGCTTATACATCACTGACTCCATTAATTATGGTGAAATAGCTTAATAACCCAAAAATCTTACATTCCACTTTTAATAAATAATTGACTCAATTGAGTTCACCACTGTAGAATTCAACAATTACACCTAGTTGTTTGAAACTAGATTTTGATTTCGCCATTCGAAAAAAATATCCGTTTTAATAATTCCGTCTTCGTGTCAAGATATCTAAAGAAACCATTGTCAAAATTGAGATCTCATTCAAAGAGAAATATATAAAATATGTTAAGTTTTTTTTGTATATTATATCGATGATCTGATTACAAGGACATATCCCACAAGTTTGATCCTGTAAAATCTGACTCATTTTCTCATTGAGTGAAATGTACGAAATAAATAAAATTGATTTTTCGTTTTCTCATTTTCTCATTAAATATCTTGACATGGAGACGAAATTATTAGAGCGGATGTTCCTTTTTAAAAGGAAGAATTAAAATATAGTGTCAAACAAGTAGATGTAACTTGTTGAGTTCTATAATGGTGAATTCAATGGAGTTAGTTATTTATTAAGAATGAAATATAAGATTTTTGGGTTATTAAGCTATTTCATCATAATTAATAAAGTCAATGACACATAAGCAAAATTAACAGTGTTAATATTTGGTCTAAATCTTTTTAAAACTATGGGGACTAATATTTTTTGACAAAGAAAATTTCAAAGATCAAAACCAAAACTTTTAAACTTTAGAGACCAAAACCTAAATCAAGGCAAACTATAGGGACCAAAAGTATGTTTGATTAGTCCACGTAAATATTGATCATATCTAATCATCAGGCTACGTCAGCAAAAATAACGGCGTCAGTGACACATTAGCAACTTTAACAGTGGATTTAGATCATTTTGAAACTATAGGGATTAACTGTTTGAAACGGACTAAACTTCAGGGATAAAAAACAAAACTTTAAAACTATAGGAGCCAAAATCCAAATTGAGGGAAACTATAAGGACCAAAAGTTAGTTTAACCCTAATTTTTTACGTTAGTGAACTTTGTCCAAAATACTGGCTACATATATGGCTGCTCTATATCTCTTGGACGAGGAAAGGAATCCTAGATATCTCTAATATTTGAGTACAAGCATCAAAGACAAATGGGAGAATGAACTTCGTTGCGTATCAATATCTTAAGAGAGATGTTCTTGTTGGTTGCTGCTTAGTTTACTGGAAGTCTGGAACTTGACAAATTTACTTGGTCCAATTATCATCGTGCATGACACGGCCAGGCCTTTGAATAATATTTTTCTTCTCATGACAGACGAGTGTACCCACAGTATTGGCAGGGAGATGGATATTATACGGATGTATCTGTATGTGTGTGAGCGTGTTTGGAATACTGGACATTCTTTCCTACGCATAGTTCCTGTCGCCAACTTGCCGTGGCCATGTTATTTGTTCACAATTTTTTTTTTTTTATCAAATTGTTCACGAAAATTTTAGTTCCCATGATGTTCCGTCTGATTCTATCATTTATTCTCGTCATCATCAAAGATTAATGTATCTAGATGAAATTCTTGATCTTACAAAATCTTGCCATGTTTAATCTGGTTTATAGAGGTATGCTGAGCTGATGCATACAATAGGTCCCAAAAACCAGCGATGGGCACACATTAAAATTACAAAACCATATAAATAATTTGTTTTTTTTTAGTAGAAGGCCAAATGATATTAATAAGACAGGATAAAGTACATCTTAAAAACAATACCAAAGGTAACAAAGAAAATAGATTGGCAAACACATGTGAAGAAGGATTAAGTACTATTACATTTAAACTAGTAAATAAAGGAAGAAAAGCCATAATATCCTCTATGACAACATTCCCTTCTTTCATTTGACTAGCGATATGAGTAAATTGCTTGATTGACACTACCAATTGTAGAGTTGTGATCCAATAAAAAAAATAAAAAAAACTTAATATTTCAAGAAAGAATGGAGTTGAAGCATTTATAATTAGATAAATGATCCCTCTCTACCTTTGAACCCATCAAAAGCATTGTAGAGGCTAAGCCTGAAAACATATATAAAAGCGACACAAAACAACACGTTCACCTTTTTTGTTTTTCCATCTGCCTTTTTTTTATCATGTTCTCGATCCCTATAAAAGAGAGAGCAGTTCCATACATTAGACCAGGCTATGACAACTCCAAATCCAATTAATTAGTAATATTTCCAATCATATAGTGGAACCGACACAAACAGAACGTAGGACGGTTATAGAGAATTCCTTTGCCTGCTGAATTACATTGGCTTCCCAATATACAACGTGGTGACATGAACTAGCAATCCTTCTAAGAAATAACTAACTATAATTTAGTTGCCAGATACAACCCAGTTGTAATTTAGCCTTTAGATATATATAATTTCTCTAAAATAATATTTGTAATAATGTATATTATAAACACAACTAAATAAAAACCCTTCCTTTGTGTAATCAATCTATATATATATCTTCAGAAAAAGACAAAATTTTAGAAATAAAATAAATTGAAATCTTGTATCAGACTTTGGTTATTGAATCATTAATATATCAGCAGTCTTCCTCTGAAGCTCAGCCCTTCGGGCCCAACAAGTTTACCAACTTGTCTCCATCCTCGATCATGATATGCCGGAACATACATCAGGTAATGACGGTAACGACATTTGCCTTTCGGCTTAAAATTTAGAAATATTGAATTTTCAGATGCTATATTTAGTGGTTGACAGATTGTCCGTCGACCTGCCATATAATAGCAGACTATATCTGCTAGTAAGGGCCAAACAACTAGAACTAGAAGGAACACGACATTTTAAAAAGCTCAGCATATTGAAGACGGCTATCACAAACGCAATCAAGACTTGGTTTAGGACCAACAAGCATAAGAAATAAAATCAAATTTTTCCAACAAAAAACAAAATCATCCAGGTTGCCAAGACTACTGCGGTCCACGCTACCACTATGCCTTGTACCAGACTAACTACGCAGTTGCAGAGGACAGGAAAGCTCTTCCAGGTCGACGGTTACCCAATGGTCCATGGCATCCAAGAAGCTGCAAAATGCACAAGGAACTAGTTAGTCACAAGATCCGTTTTAATTGAGCTAAACTTAGGGGGATAATCTAATTAAATGAATACATAAGGCAAAACTTCGGCAAAAATATGCTCCAACAAATACCCACCTATTGCAGTCATATAACTACTCTTTCCCCGTCATTAACATACACCAATTTCAGAGTTAACAAAAATTAAGTCCTGATCACTGTGCCATTACGCTTCAACTAAATTCAAGACGGGTACTAGAATTCAAGGTTTCACGTGCTTTACCTTTGCATTCACACCATCTGGCATAATCCTGTTCTCTGACTTGAACTTCAAATAGTCTGTTCGGTTAAACTTGGTGAAACCCCTGAGGGAGCCATCAAAACAGTTAAATTAATGTTAATTCAAACACAGAAGATCTCAATACACAAATAAAGATCCCAGCGCAGCTAACCTGATCAAGCCCTTAAACCAGCAAGCCACAAGACTCAACCAACATATCAAATAATTAATGGATTACTGGATATACAGTTGTCTAATTCTCAACAAAGTATCTTGAAAGGATTAAATGAATCAATCATATCATAATTCTTGAAAAAGCATCTACGTTCAGGACAAATTCTCATGTCAATAAAATAATTACATACCATTTCCTGCTAACTATGATCTTTTGACGACCAGGGAACTTGAACTTAGCACGGCGGAGAGCTTCCTGTGCATGATGGCTGTTGCTGTCCTTGCAACGGACAGAAAGAAGGACCTGCCCAATGGCAACTCTAGCACATGTACCTTGTGGCTTTCCAAATGCACCTCTCATCCCTGTCTGAAGCCTATCAGCTCCAGCACATGAAAGCATCTTGTTGATCCTAAGAACATGGAAGGGATGAACCCTAACTCTCAAATGGAACGCATCCTTTCCAGCAAATTTAGCCATATATTTGTTGCAAGCAATCCTAGCAGCTTCCAGTGCTTCGCTTGAAACATTTTCCTTCTCCCAGCTAACAAGGTGGACGCAGAAAGGAAACTCATCAACACCTTTCTTCTTCATTCCAACATCATAAATTCTGATCTTGGGATCAGGAACACCACGGCAAAAGCGTGATTTAGGGTAGGGTTTGTTTTTAATTTGACGATAACACCTCGCAGGTCCTACATAATTTCCATTACCATCACAACATAAATAAAGCATTTCATAAAGAAAACCCATTTCATGCCACAATCATCTCCACTAATAACAACAAACTACAGCAACCAAACTATATATGGTACAAAACCATCAAAAACAGCCGACTAAAAGGTCTTAGTGTTAAAGAGAAAAACATCTTAAGAAATCCCTGTGTTATATCTTAAGTTTTGCAAAAAGCCGTCTCATGCATATTTCCGTCAAGAAAAATTCCAGAAGACGCGTCTGGTATCCCTGAAAAACGTTAATGTACCCAGATCGAGATGAATGATTTCAAGCAAAGCTAGAAATATCAAATACTTCAAAGGCTTACAAGACCACGGACCAAGTATTCATTTATACCAAAACTAACATAACAGTCAAACAATTAGAGGAAACAATTCAGACAAATTCCCATAGCATATGGGAATATCGAGATCGATAAGCGTTTGGGCGTCCAAGAGTCGGAAGGGCGCTTACTCCTCCCCATGGCGAAAACGCGTTAGATTCGAAGGCGCCGATAATAAACCCTAAAAATATTTGTTTATATAGCGGGCTACTGCTTTTTTTTTTTTTTTTTACCCCATGGCTCAGGGCTTAGGATGCATGGGATTCTCGTTTATGGGCTTGGTAAGCCTGAACTTTGAATGCCGGATTGCACAGGTCGTTTTGGGCGACCCAGTGAATTCAGTGAAGATCAAATTTTATTTCTTAAACACCGGGATGATATTGGCTAAACTACTGGATCCGGAAAATAACTCCAAGCTGATAATTTCCTACCCTTAAATTTTATTTTTATGTATTTATTCAAATTTTGGGTTATAACTCATTTATAAATAATTAATTTAATAAAAATAATATGATCTCCTACATAAATCCAGTTGAAATACATAGATTCTAATTTAGACCTATACTTTTATCAGATCCCTAATAAGGCCTATAAACCTTATTTGGTATTTTTAAATTTTGTAATTTTACAAATACACCCTCTTCATTTTTCACATCTTGTTTTTTTTTGCCTAATCCTTTTTCTTCTTACTATTTTTTCTACAAGATCTTTCCTCCTTACTTCATGCATTCCCTTTATTTTTTAATTTTCTAGGAAAGTATACATAGGATAATTATTCTTTATCATAATAATTACTAAAATGTTTAAATTCGTTTGTTGCTCGCTTGTATATTAAAAATAAATAAATAAATAAAAATTGAATAACATATAAAAAAAATCAAAAATAAAATAGCAATCTACTAATTGTAGCTCAAAAAAAAAATTTTTAAACCCTTTCATAGCAATTTTTTTTGCAAAAAATTAGAACAAAATAGCAATTCATAAGTTAGAGTTAAAAGATAAATTGTCAAAATATATTTTCAATATTGTTGAAAGTCAATTCAAAATTAAAAGTTGATATTGAGACGTAGATTTTGGTATTATGATGAAGAGAATTTGTACCACACACATACCTTCCAGTATTTTTTTAATGATAAAAGGGTATTATGGTCTTTTAACAACATTCAAAAATCCATACTAAGGCCTATAAGCCTTACTAGAGATTTGATAAAAGTGTATGCTTGAATAAAGCTTTGTGTATTTCAACTGGATTTAATAAGGATTTTCCCAAAATAATATTCATAAAAATATAAAAGTTTAATGATATTTATTGTAAAGTCTTAAAAATTAAAAGAGTTATTTACATGTGCATAAAGCTGTGGTGCTGCGCATGACTGTAAGAGCTCTTTATAACCATAAAAAGATGCCTAATTTCTCTCTATCCTCCAGTCTTGCATTATTTCGAGCAAGGGATGAACACATTAGTGTGTACAATAAAAATTTAAAATATATCACACTATTACACTAATAATATAAATGAAGAAAATAATAATTTTTAAATTTAACGTGCATTATAAAATGAGATACCGAATACTCTGTTTATGGTGAAAAGGTGCCAAATAGTTTTATTTGCAGGAGTTATTTCATTAATCTCATTGTAAGCGTCAATGACTCTGCAGTCTAATAACTTTAAATATGTTATCGCAAAAGATAAATTATAAGTTTAATCCCAATTTTCAGATAGGAAGGCGCCGCCACTCTAAACCAAATCCCCAGCGAGAATATGGATTGTTCTCCACATCCCCTTTGACACGTCCCGAGCTTGATGTGGTAACGGCAGGCGTTTCGCCTCTTCCTTTGGCGGCAAGAGCATGCAGGACTGAAAGGAGCAATGTCTGCATAAATAATCACGCACCACCATGTTGTTTCCTATTTGTGAGAGGATTACGATGGAAAGCTTTTTTAATAGTGTTCATAATAAATTTAAGCATTTCTTTTATTTATATTTATGTATATATGCTTGCAAGAGTTCTTACTATGTACTTTGGGGACAAATTTCATGGAAGGATTGAGGTTATCAAAGATGCTGGATCATGTTGTCGCGTGAATTGGCTTTAATTATAACTGAGGATTCTAAAACTAATTAAAATATTAGGTTAAAGTATATATTTAATCTTTTGAATTTCAATTTAATCATTTCCCTTTAAAAATATATTTTTAATTTTTTTATCTTAAATTCCATTGATT
>QFDD01003196.1:0-22730 GCA_006871305.1 Vachellia collinsii | reverse complement strand
TTTCTCTTTCTTCGAAACTCGAGTTCTGATAAACCAAACTCGAGTTCTACCAAAACTTTCACCGAAACTTCAAGTTTTGAAAGGAAGTTGTGTTTCTCTCTCTTCGAAACTCGAGTTCTGTTATCCATAACTCGAGTTCCATCAAAACTTTTAAAGTAACTCGAGTTCTGAATGGAAGTTTTGTTTTTCAACATAGTTTTAAAGCCCGAAACTCGAGTTCTACAAACGAAACTCGAGTTCTGTCAAAACTTCCAACATAACTTGAGTTTTCTCTGAGAGTTCGGTTTTTCCAAAATACTTCCAACATTCAAAACTCGAGTTTTAAAACACGAAACTCGAGTTCTTCCAAAACTTTTACTTCAACTCGAGTTCTGTAAAGAGTTTTGTATTTCTAAAACTTTTCTAAAGCCCGAAACTCAAGTTCTAAAACATGAAACTCGAGTTCTGCCAAAACCTTTATTCAAACTCGAGTTCTAAAGAGAGTTTTGAGTTTCTAAAGCTTTTTCATCACCCGAGACTTGAGTTTTAGAATCTGAAACTCGAGTTATGACAAAACTTTTATTCAAACTCGAGTTCTCTAAAGAGTTTTGTAATTCTGAAGCTTCTTAAACACACAAAACTCGAGTTTTAAAAACCAGAACTCGAGTTTTGATATAACTCGAATCAAAACTTGAGTTCTCTTGAAAGTTTGAGATTCTGAACACACTTTTAAACACTACAACTCGAGTTCTAACACATGAAACTCGAGTTCTCTCAAACATTTCATTAAAACTCGAAGATCTACAAAAACTTTCTGAAAACTAACAATCAAAGCATACTTTCAAAAACATATTTGTCATCATCAAAACATTATCTCAACATAAACAAGTTTCAGAAATCCAACACTCTCAATGGAACTCGAGTTTTAGTGATAGTGCTGACTCGAGTATCGAAGAACAAAACTGATTTCACATCAAAACACTTTCAACCAAAACTCAAGTTGTCCTAAAAGTGTTGTCAATACTTGAGTATTGTAAAACAATACTCGAGTATCGAGTTGATAAAATAACTTTTAACTTTAATATTTCTTTGAAAACTTGAAGTATTTGCAAAAGATTGTTAATACTCAAGTATTATGAAACAATAGTCAAGTATTGAGCTTAAAACTTTCCTTCCTGGCTGAATACTCTAAAGAAAACTCGAGGAATAATAAAAGTGTTGATTTCAGCTCTTCAAACTCGAGCATTAGAACATAAAACTCAAGTATCGAAAGTCTTACAAGGATTTGCTTGATAGAAACACATTGAAAGTCGAGTTTTCTTGTCTAGTACTCGAGTAATAATAATACTTTTGTTAGAACTCGAGAAGCATTGAAAGTAATATCAACAAATTATCTCACAAACACTCGAGCATCACTGCAAGCACTTGAGCAATGTGAATACTTCCAAGTTTTATCTTCAATACTTGAGTAACAACAAAAGTATTTCTGAGATACAACATTTATTGCCCAAGTATTAAAGATAAAACTTGGAAGTATAAATTGAAAATTTTTGATATTAAAGAACAACAAAAGTTTTGCTTGCTCAAAACTCGAGTTATTAAAGAATTTTCAAAGTAGAAATCACACAACTTTTGTTATAACTCTAGTTTTAATAAGAGTTTTGATCAAACTTGAGTTATAAAACTTAAAACTTGGGTTTTCACAGGTTTCTGTAAGCTAAAACATTTTATCCTCTTCGAGACTCGAGTTTCATAATTTAAAACTTCAAGTTTCAGGTGTTTGAAATCATAACTTTCATTGTAACTTGAGTTTCCTTGGATGTTTTGAGTTTAGAAAAGTTTTTCATCTCAAAACTCGAGTTCCATTTGCCAAAACTTTAAGTTTTAGCTATTTTCAAATCATAACTTTCATTGCAACTCAAGTTTCATTGGAAGTTTTCAGTTTAACCATGTTCATATCTCGAGACTCGAGTTTTGTCTCCTAAAACTTCAAGTTATAAGATTTTCAAATCATAACTTTTTATGTGTAACTCGAGTTTCATTGGAAGTTTTAAGTTTAAAACAAGTTTGCTTCTCGAAACTCGAGTTTCAACACTCAAAACTTGAGTTATATGAAAAATCTTAATGAAACTTCAAGTTTGGAAAGAAGTTGAGGTTCAGAAATTTTCCAGAGCTCGAAACTCGAGTTCTAAAATCCCAAAACTCGAGTTATACCATATCTTTTGCTGAAACCTCAAGTCGTGAAGGATGTTTTGTTTCTCTCTATTCGAAACTCGAGTTCTGAAACTCATAGCTCAAGTTCCATGAAAACTTTAATTTAATCTTCAAGTTTTGGAAGGAAGTTTCGAGTTTCAAAAAATACTTCAGAGCTCGAAACTCAAGTTCTATAAAATGAAACTCGAGTTTTACCAAAACTTCCAACATAACTTGAGCTCTCTCTGAGAGTTCTAATTTTCTAAAACACTTTCAATACTTTAAACTCGAGTTCTAAAACACAAAACTCGAGTTGTGAGAAAACTTTTATTCAAAATTGAGTTCTACTGAGACTTTTGCATTTATAAAGCTTTTCCAAAATCCGAGACTCAAGGTTTGACAAAACTTGAATCAAAACTTAAGCTCTCTTGAAAGTTTGAGATTTTGAAAGCATTTTTAAACAATGTAACTCGAGTTCTCTTAATGATTTCATTAAAACTCGAAGTTTACTTAAACTTTTTTGAAAACAAACACTTTAATCATGATTTCAAAAACATATTTGTCATCATCAAAACATTATCTCAACAAATTGAAACTATGGTTTATACCTTGCAGTGTTTATTGGACACATGTCATCCTTTGTCCCCAAGAAAGTAACATATATTGGTTTGATTTTGTTTGGGGATATCCAACACAAAAGCCAAGGACATCTTCAAAATGTAAGTTTAATTTCTTCTCTCTTAGTTTATTTGTTATGAAGTTAATTGCATGTTCTAATATATTATCTTTTTTAATTTGATCTTAGCGGAATGAGAGCTAAAATGTTGTACATAATTCAAGATGAATAGAAAGGACCAATGAATAAGTAGAAAGAGGAAAGACATGAAAACATCAAATGGGTCATCCAAAAGTAAGTTTAATTTCTACAAGGCATTTGCTTTTTTTTAAACATATCAAATTTTAATAATCATGACAAGAGTATTTTTTATAGTATGGACATCAACTTGGTGTTGTTGTGTGTGGGTACTATGTTATTTGATACCTACATAATATCGTGATAACTAGGATTAATGTTGACTTCAATGATGTAAAAACAAATTCATTTAAGTGACAACTGGGGTTAGTTATATTGATCTTTATAACATATTTCTTTCGAATAAACTTGCAAATTTTTGAAGACCCCACTCCTTATACATACCAACAAATTGATGAAATGTTTGATGACTCAATCGATATGTTGATTAATGAAGAAAATAACTGGTAGTAGTATTGGTTGTACATATATATATTTTTAATTTCATTTTTCCTTACTTAACTTTTACTTTTTGTTGGGATTTTCACTTCTTGTACACATAAGTTAACATTGTATAACTGGTAAAACAAATCCAATACTATGTTAAATTATTGTTCATTATTGCAATATATACCATCTTCTAGATTAATTCTATTTTGTGGATATGGAATTTATTGTCTGGTTGATGATATATACTTGGATATTCTTATATTTGAAGGTAGAATTAGAAAAACAAAAATCTATAATCCATTTTAAAAAAATATCATATGAGACATCGGTTATTTATATAATTGACGATTAATGCCATTGTAACATTGTTTGTAATAAATAATCGATGTTTATATGTCAACTAAAGTAAAACAAAAATTACTTGACGTCGGTTATTTGTAACGAACATTTATAGTTGTAACATCCTTTAAACCAAGAAGCACTAGAGTGTAAGAATTTAAAGCGAAGGACAAGAGTGCTAAAAGGAAAAGTGTGGGACGGAAAAATTGTCATTTCACTAGAGAGAGAGAGAGAGAGAGAGTTCTTCGAGCCAAATTCTCACATGAGAAAAGGCTATAGGCACAAGCAAGCAAGGATTCTTGTTCATATAAGCCTCCTAAACCTTCCTCCACCCTCATATTTATTCATCTATGCCATTTTGGGATTCAAGGTGTGACACCTTATTAGAATAGGATTTACAAGGGGGTGAATTGGTCAGATTAAAAATTTTCGATACTTTAAAGTAAAATAGAGAGAAGAGAAAATATGAATATAGGGATTATACCGGTTCGGTCCACTTGACCCACTTCCAGTCCTCAGATTCCTCTAAGCCTTTTCAAATCCACTATAACCACTTTTTACAACCAGAGGGAAGAGGAGCTCTCCCCCTTACTAACTAAGTGAAACAATCTAATAGTTTCACCGTGAGTCTTACTAACTTACTCAAGATTATCTAATCTTGAATACTCCCCACAGAATTACAAATTTGAATAAGGATATTCTTCTTTCTGAGAATTGAATACTAAACACTGATGAATTTATGAAGGAGGTAGACGAATAAGCAATAAATGTTGTATCTCAGTAAATGCGTTCTTCGCTTTACTCATATTGAATGCTTCTCGATAATACTCGAGTAACAACAAAAGTATTTCTGAGATACAACATCCCAAACAAGGCAAGCCAAATCGACAAGGATCTTTGTTCATTGAATAGTGAGAGTTTGTAATTTCATAGTAGCAAGCACTAAGGAAAAGACAAAACAATAATCCACGATGATGCTTTTTGCATGTGTGATGCCTTATTCATGTCGCTAAGATTTCTTTCAGCGATGATTGTTTCTGTTGAATTCCATAAAGGATGACAAATCCAAAAGCAAAGAACACACAAATTAGTGAAGACTTCAAACAATATCAATTGTATTAATGTAAAACAGCTGACTATGTTGACCATCAAATTTTTCATGATGATGTCGCAAATGTCGTTCATGATTCTAGCAATGTTGACGATGATGAAATTCAGTGATACATCCAAAGTGTTGTTTCTTTTGGTCGTGGAATCAGATTTGCAGCTGCTTCTCTATCATGTTTCCAATCCAAAACCATTATTCTAAATGCTTTATTTTGTTTGGAAAAAATACACATAAATCCAAAGTAAGAGAAATAAATACTATTAGATTTTGAAAAATATTCAAATTATTATCAAACCCCTAGAAACCTAAGGGTGAGAGATTGCAATTGTGAAAAGATGAATCTATGTCGACTTGTCACTAATGGCACGTTGACATGTCAATTGAGGTTCCTGACTTATTAGTTGTGGTACTATGACTTTTAATACCCTAACTTGTTAATAATGCCATATTGACTTGTCAATTGAGGCGTCCTAACTTATTATTGACAGCACCCTGATTTGTTGTCTATGGCAGATTGATTTATCAAATGACAAATGAAGGTAAACTCATCTATTCACAATTTCAATATAACGCTTGACAATAATTTGAAGATTTTCCTGGATGTTGGGAGTTTTGATTTCTCATGCTAACTTGACAATCAGAAATGCTAAAACAAATGGATCTAATAAATCAAATCTGAAAGAGTTGTCTTCTATTTAGGGTGTACAATCAGAAAAAAGAGAACTTATACTGCCTTCCTCGTTTAGAGTGTTTTTCTACGCATCCTTGCTTTCTTGCTTCAATGGCCTTGACTTTATGCTTGATTCTCCGATCGGTGGACATTAACAGTGAAACTGGATATGGTGTCTTCCTCTGAAATCTGCAAATTAAACTCGTTCTTGAGATAATAATCAAAAAACAATCTAAGCAAAGATCAAATGATAACTTCAAATAGAAAAGGGAATAATCATATTCTAAAAGCCAAAACAGATTTGTCTAGTAAATCCATTCTTGTTTCCTCATTTTGGATGTATTGTTATTATCTTCTTTTTTTTGGGTAAACAATAAGGGGAAAAGAGTTTACCACCTCCCATCCTGGAATTTCTTCTCTTCTTTATATCCATGATTTCTTGCTTCCCACGGCTTGACTTTGAGTGCTTGATTTTCTGATCGGTGGAGAAATATAGGAAGATTTAGGGTGTCTGTTTTCATTTGTATTCTGAAAATTAAAGCAATTAATTGTTAAAATCATCTGAGAGATAACCGTAAAACAATCTGAGCAAACAACAAATGATAACTTTCACCAAAAGAGAAAAGAAGCATCGAAGTCGGAGGATAATTACTATGACTTTTGGGCGTCTTGAATGTTGATCATCGTAATCTTGCTTAGTGCGACCCATGGATTCAAGTGCAGAGGCTTGTTTCAATTATTGGGTGATGAAGTGAGAATATGAGACCAATCCTTTCATTGACATGAAGTCAAAGTTACCATGTTTCAAGATAAACTCCTGTCAATTAAAATAGTGGAAATGTGCCAATATGTCTTTGTTTATTGGGTCCTCTCTTTTTTTCAAACATGCCATTCTATAATTGAGGCATATGTTAAATTATATGAATGAGAATGACCTCTCATCATTGATGACGCCTGAACAATTTAAGTATATGACTTATTCCCTTAGCTTCTTCAAATTAAACCCACTCAATTTTGATATAAACATTTCATATCAGAAAGTAATTTTCTTTCTTGACCTGATTCTTGAGACACGGTGTTCACTACTGAATTAATAAGATTTTATCAAATGAATTTGTAGCATTTCAAGGGATTTTAGTGCTATCTTTGGGCTTTTATTGAGTTTAATTGTATTAATTATGATTAAATGCAATTATATGAAATTAAAGCTAATTATTTGTTAAACAATTGATTTTTATGACTTTTGATGCTACTCAATGTCAATTTTCTTTGTAGGTACCCTTGAAAGAATTTGGGATCAAAAGATAAATTCAAAAAAAAAAAGGAAAAAAAAAAGGAAATGCATTTCATGACCAAATTTATGGCAGAGAAGGACCTGGAATTCAAAAATGTCAGAGAAGGACCAAAACTAATGTCAGAGAAGGACCCGAAATTCAGAAATACCTCCCAAGGACCAGAGCGCACAGCAGCGTTTTTCTTCTTCCGCATCAGTTTTTTTAGGTTATTAGTATCAGTTCCAGCAGCGAGGAGAGGCGAGACAGAGACCCATCTTCACACAGCGCCGCACACACCTCCATAGCCCATTCTTCATCCATTTTTCATCATTCCTCTCTTCCTCCATCCAAAAACTCTCATCCAATGTCACCATCTCCATCACCTTCATTTTTTTCATCTTCCTAACCATTAGACTCCTTTGCACAGCAGCAGCAGCAACGCACAGCACCTCGCACACCCACAGATCGAAAACTCGCAGCAGCAGCGGTGCACCTCAAGATCCCCCTTTTTCGTCCATTTTTCACCATCTTCTTCACCTTCATTCTTCCACCTCTTGCTACCAATTCGACCTCATCTCTGACTGTTTGCTGCAACGCATACTGATCTGCAAAGCTCTACTCTCCGTTTCCTTCACTCCCCCCTACAGCATCATCATTGTCTCCCATCCATTTCACCCATAGCATTATGTTGGTGAAATTATTCTTCATGGCAAATCGTGGCTAGCATTCTCTGATTCTCTAATTCAACAACAATGGCAGGAGCTTGGGTCTTCAAAGGGGAGTTTTAGTTACTTTAATTTCCTATCCATTAATTGTTTAACAATTCCTAAGTCTTAGGATAGTTTTTCTAATTATTGGAATAATTTGTATTGTTTAATCTGATTACATTTGGAGATTATTGGGACTGGATTATTGTTTAGTATTTGATATTGGATTGATTATAACTTCAATTTCAATTATAATTTGTGGTACGACATTTGTATTGATTTTGGAGTTAGTATATTGTGATTTTCTAAGGTAGCTGAGAATCTTGGATCATATTATCTCTTGCTAACTTTAATTTTGTTATTTTGAATTTAAGAGTTATAATTAAGCATTGGTTTTTATCACCCTTAATTCCATTTTGCTATTCTGGTTGCAGTTAGTAAGTTGGAATTTTGGAAATTATTTTGTAGCAATTCGAGGTGGCTCGGTTGTTTGGTTAAAGCTTAATTATAATTCTTAATTCATTATTTTAACTCTCGTATCTATTGAAGTGATGATTGCCTGTGTTGTTGAATTGGAGGATTGATTATTAACATTGTTTATTTGTGTGTTTCATTTTCATTCCCTTCACCATCATTCGTTTTAATCATTAAAAATATCAAAAATAAGTATTTTAATCTCAATTTAATTCATAACATTTAGCTAGAAATTCCTCAAATTAATATTTTTCTTTTTAGTTTAGGTTGCTTACATTTCTTCACTAGGATTTAATTTCATTTTTCGGCTCCTCAAAGTGAATACAACCCAGATTGTAACTATATTACATTAATTCGGTTAATTTTTGAAGTGGACCTAAGGCGACTAACGGTCCGTCCTTCAACTACGATCTTGATGGCTTCTCAATATGTTATGATTAAGAGATTATATTAGTGATTTTCCCTTCTCATCATTCAAAATATGGATCAAGATGAACTTGCCACGACCCAAGTAACCAATCATCCTCTATTCCTCTTATATTTGCTTTATTACTTCTACTCATTATTAATATTACTAGTGATATTTGCTTTCTTTGTTCTTTTTTTTCAAGTAGGAGTATCTTTCCTAAAGTCATTTTCTGCTTTTACATGGGCTCCAACTTGACCAAAGGAAAACAACAAGATTAAGTATAGTATATATATATATATATATGTCAGATTTGTTTTTATAAATTTGTTGAAAAATACTGGAAGAAAACTTCTCTCACATGTTTACCTCATAGACCATAAACCACAGTGAAAAAGTAGCTTCTACAGTTAATTCAACTAGGCACAACGTTCATAATGGTTTATGTAGCAACTATAATTCTCACAGGGTCATTGCACTCTAGACCACTGCAAGCACGTTGGTATTACTAGCGGCATTCCATTTCCTTCCTCCACTGCTGGCCAAAGAATCAAATTTCAATGTCATATGTGGTACCTTTGAGGTACCAATTTTCTGGTTTTCTATTTTGTGGGCCCTTGGCTTTTCCCTCCCACAGGATTTTCTGATCTCTTAGTTGTGCTTTACATTTTGTTTCACCCTTGTTTAACCTTTTCTTTCACATTTAACCTTTATTCGAGCGTGGGACAAAAAAAGAAGAACCTTTATTTGAGCGAATTGTATGCTATATAATCCCTAAAAATTATTCTTTCTTTTTGAACATCTTTAAGACTCTTAACCAACTAGACTTGGTAGCCTATTTAATTCAAGCTAATTCTTGAGCTTCTAGACCCAAATTTTGGTATATGACACATTTAGTTAGCTCATTGTATTTAGGTAGTAGTGTTTTGCATTCTAGTTTAGGTTCAGGCCATTGCATCTGTCATTATCTGCTCTCAATACGAAAGAAAACTCCTAAATTTCTCCTTAGGAAAATGACTTAGACTATCAATATATGGCATCTATAATTTGTCCTAGAATAACATGACTAAGGCTTCATCAACCATAAAAACGGAATATCAATGCAAGAGCCAAAAAATAATTAAAATGCTTGATTCACAATAATTACCATTTGATAGGGTTGTGTCATAGAAAACCAAACTAGGCATTTAATTTTCTTGGTTAAGTTGATACCGTGAGACAAATTCTGAATTAGAGTCATGTGTCAGCATCTAGAAAATTATACAACATCAGAATAGCAACAAAGAAGTTAAATCGAAATACATCACAATCGGAATTGAGTTTCAGCATACCCCATCAGGACTTTTTATGTCACAACGTAAATACACCTATGATTTGCTCTCTGAAACAAAATTTTTGGCAGCTAGGTGCTATGGTACACCCATGGCTGCAAATGTACAGCTATTTTCTATTGTGAAAATGCTTTCCTTAATCAAAAACTCTATAGAAGCATACTTGGAAAGCTTCAATACTTGTGCTACACTCATCCTGAGCTAGCTTTTGCGGTCAACAGGCTCAGTCAATATCTTCATGATCCGTGTGAGCTACACTGGGTCTGTGTCAAGTGGATTCTTCGCTATTTGGTTGGGACCATAGATTATGGGTTGCAGATACAACCATATGTCTGACCTGTAGTCTAAGGTTTTGCTGATGCTTACTAGGCTACGAACAAGGAAGATCGTAGATCTGTCAGTGGCTAGTGCACCTTCCTCGGGTCAACACCAATCACATGGTCTTCTGAACGTTAGCAGGTGGTATCGCGTTCAATTACAGAAGCTGAATATCAAAGCCTTGCTAATGAATCAATGGATATCCTGTGGGTCATGTAATTGCTCAGAGAAATGCATGCACCCATTGCCTCAGTTCCCACTTTATGGTGAGATAACTCTAGGGCTATTGCCCTTGCTGCTAATTCAATCTTGCATGGTAAGATCAACCATGTGAAACTGGACATTCATTTTCTGAGGGAAAAAAGTGTTGTTGGAATATTGCAAGTCGGGTATGTTCCTAGTAAAGAACAAGTTGCTGACATATTTACCAAGCCACTTCGAAAAGCTCTATTCCATCGCTTCTGTGAGCGCTTCAACATATTGCCTCGTCCTTCAAATGCTTAGCTCAATGATGCTGATTATGAGAAGAACTAGCAAAGGGAATATTAGAGTATTAAGTCTTCTAGAATGTGTCTTACGTGGCATGACTATTATCCTTACTGTTATCAGTTACAAGTTTGTTATGTTTTAGTTACAGTACTCGTTTGATCTATTGCTGTTTTGATTACACTATAAGATGTGCACTGTACACATTTCATTATCAGAATAATAGAGACTCTGAATCATCATTATCCTCTGTTCTTAGCAACGATAAAGTGTAACTGTGGAACCTAAACTAACTAATGAACTTCATTCACGATACTTGAATTAAAAAAAATATATTATATGCTTTATAAATAAAATAATTCAGAGATACAACCCCAACCGAAGAGTTGAACCAAATACTTTACACTAAGAAAGCATTTATTTTCATGTGTACTTGATACATTTATTGGTTCACACATAATATCAAAACACCACTTCATACAACAACGATGATGATGACAATGACAACAAAAATAACGGCAGCAACAGTAGCAACAACAACAATAAAGTCTGATCCCACCACTAGGTAGAGTTAGTCATTGCATGGATCGTACAAAGCCATTGAGTTCTATCAAAGGCAGAGAGGGACTCAAGCAAACGAGCCAGTGAGCATTATACCCAGCACCGGTGCATAAAGTGGGACTGGGGAATCTGTTATACAAGTATTCATAACAATGGCTGAGATGACAAGTGCTGTGAGCTGCATGCGAGTGAAGTGTGCTCTTGAAATAGCCATTAAGAAAAGAGATGAAAGGAAGGCTGTGAAAAAGAACATCCCAAGCAAGGCAAGCCAAATAGACAAGGATCTTTGTTCGTTGAACAGTGAGTGCCTGTAATTTGACAGTAACAAGCACAATGGAAATGTCAAAACGATAATCCACGAAGAGGCTTTTTGGATGTGTGATGCCCTATTCAGTGATACATCCGAAGGGTTGTTGCTGGTTTCTATAGAATCTGATTTACGGCTGCTTCTCTGCCATGTTTCCAATCCAAAAGGTTAGTCTAAATGATTCATTTTGTTTCACTGCATACAATCTGAAAGCTAAAACATATTTGTCTAAAAAATAATCCAAACTGGAAGACTTGTCTTATTTTTGATAAACTAATCAGAAAAAGAGAACTTACGACGTTCCTTGCTTTCTTGCTTCCCTGGGCTTGACTTCGAGAGCTTGACTCTCCGACCTGATAATCATAGGAAGATTTAGGGGGGAGGCTGTTTCCCTTTCTTTTTTTCGGTGAAAGGCTGTTCCCCTTTTTGATCTGCAAAATAAAGTTATTAATCAAACTCATTCATGAGATAATCAGAAAGCAACCTGAGCAAAGATCAATGATGGCCAAAACAGGTTTGTCTAATAAATTCATATTTCTTTCCTCTTTTATTAATATCTTCTCTTTTGGGTAAACAACAAGAAAAATAGAACTTACCATGACCCATCCTGGAATTTCTTCTCGTGTTTTTATCATTCCCTGACCGATCTGTTCTTCCTCTGTATTCTGCAAGTTAAAGCTATTAATTAAACTCATTCAATTGAAAGCCAGAAGCAATCCGAGTAGACGTCAAATGATAACTTTAACCAGACAAAAAGAATCAAAGTCAGTAAAACGAAGCCATTGATTGAGAAGATCTATCACCTATTACCAAATATATATATTTATATATGTATGTATGTATTGCTATTCATCTATATGTGGCACCTCCTTATGATTAGACCAAATAATGGATGACAGAACGCAGAGATCAGTGTTAATAAAATTTAGAAAAAATTGAATAAGGCAGGAGGATGATTACTGGGACTTCTGGGCGCCTTAAATAATGTTGATCATCATCGCAATCTAGCTTAAGAGCCATGGATTCGGGTTCAGAGGCATCCACGAACGGTAATATAATTTGCAGCAAACTTGTTTCAATTCTTGAAAATGTGAGACGGATCCCTTAATTTCATCTACACAATAGATAATCCGATCAACCAAAAAATCAAAGTCAACTCGATTTTTCCAGCAACTTGTGCACGTCAATATAAAAAAAAAGTGGACCTCGTCAAGTCTTCATTGTTTATTTGGGTCTTCTTTTTAAATCCATGAGCTGGGTTGTTAGAATTTCCATTTTACAGTTGAAACTATATATCACTCACTCCGTTAAATACTGTGATAAACATTTAACGTACAGTTGTAAAGAAGAACCGTGAAGTATAGAGTTTAAAAAAAAAGTGAAATACTTGGATTTATTTTGATTAGAAATTAGTAACCGTGAAATACATTATTACAAGTTTTTGATTTGGTCATTTTGCGGCAAGAATATTTTACACGTACTTCATGCTTGTTACTAAGAACCGTATAGGGGGCTTCTTTTTTTTATCAGCTCCCTGCATTACAATATAGAAAGACGCATATCAATTCCAATAGTAAACTAAACAGCACCAGTTCAACCCCAAAACAGAGCAATATTTGTGACAGCCAGAAAAAAAGAAAAATAAATAAATAAATAAAATGGGAGAAAGGACTAAAGTGAAAAAGGGAAAAGTATGGGAGGGTAAAATTGGCATTTCCCCTCCCACACTTTTAATACCCCTCGGTCAGCATCCATTCCTCACTGTTCCTCATTTTATCCTTCCAGAGACCAGACGCGAGGGAGAGGGAAAGCGAGCGCACGAGGAGGGGAGCTGATTTCTGCTGATTGAAAAGCGTTTTCGCTGAGATAAATCAAGATTTGGATTCGGGTGAGTCTCCTGAACATTCCTCTACATTCAGATTTCTCTATCGTTGTCACTTTGGGTGCAAAGGGTTGATTCAAGTAGAGAAAAAAAATAAGATTTTTACCGATTAAATCGAGTTATAAGCAAGATTATAGCTTTCTTTAATTGCATAGAGCATTAGATGTGAAATATTTGTGTTGGATCAGTGAAAATTCGGGTGCGGCACTGTTCAATGAACAGTAATTTCGTGCCACTGTCCACATGAACAGTAACTTCGCCCTTTTTCCAGCTTATGCCCAGAATATATGGATTTTGTGATTAAAGTGTAATGCTGATGTTAGAAGATTATTGTGACTTGAAATCATGAAGTGCGATAATTGTTGTGGATTCAATATACTTATACGTTGTTGTTAGAAGAGGACGAAGATAAATTGGAAGCTTAAGGCTAGAGAAGAGAATTATTGAAAGTTTAGTGAGTAAGTGAATAGCGTCACATTAAGATTTTATAAATTACGTTTTATTGCATTTATATCATCGATTTAATTATCGCATTTTAAGCATTATTTCAATAATGAAGATTTATTAAGAATTATTTAATCATTTCATTGATATTGCAAAGAGTAAGATTTGTAGATTTTATTTAATGTTATTTATTATTTCTCAATTTCTATTTATATTAAATATTTATGCATAGAATTAAAAGTAACACTTTTGAGCTATTATTTGCAAATTTTTATGCTGGGATCCTTGATATGAAATAGGTAAAATTAGTCTTATTATCGGAAATGATTGGAAATTGATCCCATGCATGCTTGATAATGTTCTGAAAGGGCTGAACACAGAACGCTAGTTACTAACAGCAGAACTGTTAGTCCTTGGCGCGCCATTGTAAATCTCGAGCTCGCTTGGTAATTCGTGGGCATTGACTCAAGCTTGTAATTCGTGGATGTTACACCTGCGCCTGTTTCGTGGCCTCGAGCCACACTTGTTGGTTATTTACCCTCGTGGACTGTGTGTCCACGCTTGTTATTCCGTTCTGTTGAAGTCCTACGAAATTATGAGATTTGAGAATTACCTTTTCAAATTGACTTTGTAAAACATGTTATTTTGCCACGTATTTAAATTATTCAAGGAATGATCTTTAATACAATTTTAAATATGATTTGATTATGTCTTACAGAAATTGAAATTACTTATCGAAGTTAAATCCTTTGATTGATTTATGCAATTTCATTAGATTTTATAAATGGGACGTTATTCACCGGAACATTTATTTTGGCTTCAGATAGCTCAGTTGACCATGTACGCCTGGTTGAGCAGTGAAGAGCCTCGTCGTTGTTGATATTCAAGTCGCCAACCTCTTTTGGTAGCTACTGCGTAGTATGTGTGCATACAAATAAACATATGGTTATGTATTTTTTTGAATAGATGCTCCACGTAGTCTATAGGAGGTATCTGTGTCCTTTTATTATTATATTTTTGGAAATATATACATGTTGTGGTCGAGCATAGCTCTGAATTGCTGTTTTGGGTATTCAGGCCATTGTAGAACTTTCGGGAAGTCTATCATATAGAGTAGACTCTGCCGAAATTTCTACAGGAATCCTGCTACGTTGATAATTCAAGTAGGGTGTACTTTTATGTCATAATCTTGAGAAAAGAACGTATATATGTATTATGTCTTTTGAACTTTGGTAAATAGCCTACGTTGATAATTTTAAAGGCTTATAGAGTATGAGACCTCTCATAATCCATGCCGCTCACCTCTAAATTTTAGGGCGTGACAATATTATATACTAAAATTAAACAGGAAAACAAGAATTCTAATAAATCCTATGAATATGGACCATATATGTGTATTCCAATTCCGTCTGATAAGCCAAAAGGCTAAAGAAAACTAAAACCAATAGCCTAATGAACATGAAAATCAAGGCCAACATAGCTTTCCCAGCAACTTGTGCGTGTCAATATAAAAAAAAGTGTACTTCATTGTTTATTTGGGTCTTCTTTTTAAATCCATAAGCTAGGTTGTTAAAAGTGCCATTTTATAATTGAAAGTTTATATCACTCTTTTCGTTCTCAGTGACGTATGTTAAGCATCAAATAAAGCAGAGGCTATTGTATGACTTATTCCCTTCTTCAAATTGAACAAACTCAATATTTTTATACTTATTGCAATACTTGCTGAACCAACGGTCAATCCTGCAGTTTAAACACAGAAATTAAAATTGAATACATTGACGCAGTCACCCCAACTTCCTCAGTTTCTCGATCGCTTCTTGAGACGCGGTGTTCACGTACTTGTGAGATTTTGATGGCTTCTCAGAGATTCCTCCTTCTCATCATTCAATTCGTATAATTACATATGTAGATGGCCTCGCTCGCTGGAGGTCAGGTGGCCATTACTTCCACGAAGTTAAACCATGGATCAAGATGAAGTTGAAGTGCCCCAAGTAATTAATCATCCTCTATTCTTTTTATTGTTTTATTACTTCTGCTCATTATTAGTTAAACCATGGATCTTTGCTTTAAGAATTTTCTTGGTTAATGGCTTCTGCTAAGCCTTGAAACTCCTGATGCCTACTTCCAGTGGGCAAGAGAAGGCCCCATTTCTTTGAATTCAAACAATCATTGTCATACTTGCTTATAAGTGCTTTTTGCATTGTTTTGATAGGACGAACGCCCGCAAGTCCTTCTGTTCCCCCCCCCCCAAGTTCTATGATCTTAGCACACAAATTTAGTATAGCTAATGTAAATGTCAGATTTTTTTTTTAATTTTTTTCTTGAAAAATACTTTAATTTATTTAATCAGTTCTTGTTTTTAATAACCCTTCGGATCATTGGTGCATTTTTACCTTTATATTATAAGATATCCGAGTAGTCAACTAATCTTGATTCAGGCTTTGCGATTAGAATGCCACTCCCCAGGGGAGTTTTTGATAAAGTGGAATTTAAATACAATTCACCTATTCTATGATTTAGGTTGTCCACCGTTAGACTAACTACATACTTTGGTCTTTATTTTACTAATTCTCTTCATAAGTATCTCTGTCGCTGAATTATTGAATGAGTGACGATATGGGTTTAATCGAAATAATAATCATCAGTGTTTCCTTGGACTTTGAAAACGATCAATAAATAACAAAAGCAATTCAATATTTTCTGGCAACAAAAATAAATTTGAAAACGACGGCTGCAAAATTTGCAGGTACTGAATGTCCTAGTGAAACAAGGAGTAATTTTTTTTAAGATAGTCATATTGTCAAGCCAAACTATATTTGCATGGCCTCAATGAACATATCACATCCCATTCAGAAGAGGTAAAAAAGAAATCTGAACCAGTCCTTCCAGCATCCTCTTTTATCCTTCATTTATTAATTTGATATCTGGAATTTGAAGTTTATGTATAGTTGATTTTTTTTTTACATGTTTTGTTATCCTCTTTATAAACAATTTTGGAATTCCTACTGCATGGTTGACAGGAAAGAATGGCCCGAGAATCATTTTTACAATATTGTGCTCGCATGCTAACAGAATTACATCCAGGACTTAATGACACCTTCATGGCCTTCTTCGGTAAAATCATCTTTGACCAGGTGAAGAATTTGGGGAGTGAGCCATTTGAGCATGTGTCACTTGATGATGATGATAACACCTCCAAGGTATTGCTCAAATTTAATGAAGCATTTGTGAGGTCCCTGATGGACATTGTACAGATGACAATGTTCATAATGGTTTGTGTCGCGGCTCTGATTCTCACGACGCCATTGCGCCCTAGACTGCTGCAAGCAACGTTAGTATTACTAGCGCCATTCTACTACTTTCCTCCACTGCTGGCCAAAGCACCGAATTTCAGTGTCATTTGTGGTACGTTTGAGGTACCAATATTCCAGTTTGCGTTTTTATGGGCTCTTGGCTTTTCTCTTCTTCAGGCCTTTGTGATCTTATAGTTGTGCTTTATATTTCCTGGAAGCGTATGTATTGAGAACCGATCAAAAAATCGTGCCACATCATCATCAATCATGATCCAATTTTCATTTGAAAATGATGTCTTGACATGGTTCCATAATTGTCTGGTTCCGCCGGTTAATCAGTGTATCATGCTATGCTTGTTTGTGTTTTTCTTTTGCTTTCCTTTGTTTTGCTCAAAGTATTTCCAGATTGTGTTCATGAAGACGTAAATTTTATAACTGCACAGTTTTCTCTTTCACTCATACAATTTTGAGATAACTCAATAAATAATAACAATAAAATTAATCAATAATAATTACTGAAAATTAATTCTCATTAAAATTTCTTTCAACCTCATATAATCGCTAATGAAACCAAAGGCCACCTTCCTTTGGGGTTAAGGTGTATTTAGCACCTTCAAGTATATTTTTTAGTGTACGTAATATCTTAAAGTTATTTGTAGAGTAATTTCAACGCTGAGTTTTTTAAAATGGTGCAATCTCACCCAAACATACGTTACTTTGACGGTTAGATTGATGGATCATCTAGGTTTTGACCCAAAAAATCAGTCATTCGATCCAAATAGAAATCTGCAGACAAAGAGCATCCTTCTTCTTTAAAAGTAGCCTTCAAGTCTTTTGTTATTTCTGCCCTCAAATCCATGGTGTCAATTATGGACGCATCCTTTGGATTCCTACTTCGAAAGTTCACTGCAAGGAAAAATTGAAAGGAAAGTCAGGACAAAATAATTAGCTTAGGAAGTTACAGACTGATTTTGTATCTTTTTACATTTAGGATATGAGGGAACTACGAGACTTGTCATATCATCATTACCTATTCGGCACGTATAGCAAATTGAAGATTTTCTATAGTTCTCTATGGACCCTTTTTCCATTGTAAGTGGATAGCTCCTTTTGCTAGACTTGTTATATTTCGTTTATTAGATTTATCTTTCAAGTTTTGTTCTTGCATTGGTGTTGAAAACAAAAAAGTTGGTCGTCAATTTTCTTTTCTTTTGCCCCACCAAACATCAAATGAATGCACTAAATTATATATTCAATAAATAACTAATAACTAATCTCTGTCCTTATCTAATAACTTAGAATATCACAACTACGCTAATATAAAATTTTCACATGTTTTACAACAATCTTCATGATCGAGCGATAGATAGCAAGCCATTACTTCTTCAAAGTTTAACATCTAAATGACTCTTTACACAACCATTTTTAAAATCTTGTTCATTAAATTGTGCATAAAGGTGGGAATTGCTAGGCTAGCCCCTGTCAGAAATTATGGCTTAGCCTAATTAAGGCGTGGCACGCCCAACCTGTTAGACAAATAGATTAGACTAAGGCCCATTTGGAGGCCTTTAAAGTAAATAGGCTACCTTGGTAATTTACAGCCTAGTCTAATTAATATCTTAAAACATTTTTTTTGAAATAATATACATTATAGAGAGAATCGAGGATAAATTTCACATTAAAAAAATAATTGTAAAATTAGAAATTTTAAATTATGCAATTGATATTCAACATTATTCAACTGACATTTTCTATATGTAATTGAAATTCCATAAAAGATTAATGGTAAGCCTCATTCTCTAATTAATTTTATAATGGGACAATTCTTCCTACATTCTATGATATATGTTGTAAAATTACTTTAACTTCATTAGGCTTCATTTAACATACGAAACCTCCTCCTCCACAACACACATCATGAGCCGCTAGCCCTCTTTTATTCGTTTTCCTTTTTAGTTCAAATTTCAAATCAACTTCCCTGGCGAACTTTCAGATCATTAGTTGCTAAAGCTGGTGATCAACTTCAGATCCCACCTAACCTGAAGATTATGAGGCCCGTGAAGACTGGTTGGGTTGACTTGTGAAGAATAGTATATATTTTTTATGTTTGTTGATTAATACCCTTCTTCAAGGATACTTGAACTCAACAAAAGGATTAATATTTGTTACACAAAATTTTTTGAATGAATTTTAATTTTGGGTGAATTTTAATGTAATTTAATTGACAATAATAAAGTTTAATATATTATATTTTATTGGCCATTTTAAATTTTATAAAAATTATTTTGTTAATTTATGGATATTTATAATTAAATTTTTCATTAAATAGTTGTATACATGTCTGTTGAATATTATTTTATTTTAAGCATATTTTACAGTTTAATTCAATTCTAATGGTGGACAAAGATTGGGGTTAAATGAAATTATTTGATTTTATTTTCTCTTGAGTAAATTTGTGTAAATATGAATCAGAAAATTAAATGGTAGTTTTTCGTCATGCTTCTTTTAATTGATGAGGGCCCAAACCCATTATGGCAATCAACAAAACTCTAACCATTTACTCCCATTTTATCATATTGCCTATTCCCCAAGGGCACTCGCCATCTTCTTTCCAAATCTGAACCCCTACAAAATTGCATGTCTTTGAACCAAAACAAAGCTCAACTGGCAACTGCTTCAGTACCCACTGTCATCCTAGTAGCACGGCGTTTTCCATTTTTTTTTTTCATCCTCTCCTCCTCCTTTCTTTCTTTTTCAGCGTCCTCTTCTCACGTGTGTTTAAATTTTTTAAAGAAAATAGCCCTAGTAACCCCAAAACCTAGCGGGTTACAATCAGGTTGCGCCGGCTCTATTCAAGTCATGCTAGTTCGCTTTTCCTCTAGTTCAGCCGCTAGATTAGACCGCAAGTGACTTGTTCACCTATTTTTAGTTGGAACCGATTGGAACTTGCAAAAGATGGAACTCCCCTTACCAACTAAATTGCAAAGTGTAGCGAATTGCAACTCCAGTATAGGTAATAATCAGACAAGTATAATGAATTTCACATATGAATAGCAATAACCGAAAACTTGAAAAATTGGAACTCCCCTTACCAACTTGAAAAAAATTGCTACTTAATCAATTGCAACTTGAGTATAGGTAATAACCAGTTAAGTATAAAAAATTTTCACATATGAATATTACTGTAATAATTCTGTTGAGTTGTTATAGTAAGTGTTGCTATTGAAGTTGTCAATACTTTTACAAATGTTGTTATTCGCATTACAAGAGTTATCATTAAGTAAAACTTTACTTACTTAATGTGTTATATTTTTGCATGCAATATATTATCAAAGTGGTTTGGTGGTCCAATGGTCACTAAGTAAAACTTTACTTACTTATCCTCCTTTTTTGTTTTTCCCTTTCAATTTTGTACAATTGAAGATGGAGGAGAGAGTAACTATGAAGTAGATTTCTGGAAAAAAATCCTTTATTATTTGTGAGTTTTTTTTTAATATTTCTAAGTGGCATTTGGTAGTTTCTAACATGTTTTTTGCCTGAGGAAGAGAAGATTAGAGATAGAGTTGGTGAAGGCTTTTATTTGCTTCCAATGATAGATCTCCCTAGCCCATTCTTCAAGTATACCAAATAATTATTTAGCCATATCTAATTCCAGTACTGGTCAATTCATCATCCTTCACCAACTACTACCACCAACACCACCATTACTTAGTCTTCTTTTTTTGATAATTTCTGATAATTTTGTTTTTTTCCTTCTCACCTATGTTGTCATTCATTTCTTGACAAATTACAAGCTTCTGACAGGTGTATGCAAGTATTTTTTGGGGATTATTATGTCCAATTTATAATTTGAATTATCTTGCTATATGCTTGTATGGTTTTGCCCAATGAATCCTCAATAAAAGATTTATTTTTTGTCATAAGATTTATTTTTATAGTTTTTAATATATTATAAGATTTATTAAAATTTATTTAATGCTAAAAATATGTAGGCATTTTTTTGGATTTCCAAATCCAAAAAAGCCAATATTTATTTTTTAAAATATTTAAATTTTTAGACCGCACGTGGATCTGTACAGTCTAAAAAAACCTTCCTTTTAGATCGTATGGATCCACGTGTGATCTAAAAAGCATGGCTTTTAGACAGCATGGATCCACGTGCGGTCTAAAAAGGAGATTTTTTAGACTGCATCCATGTTCAGTTTAAAAATACCTACTTTTTAAATCATTCTTATTTAAACCACAGCTATATACGATTTAAAAGGCCTTTTTTATGTGGTTTAAAAAGTACTTTTTACACTAATGTTGGAAATATTTAAGCTTCTTCATGCATCCTCGCACTTGCTCTTGTCTTTATTGTAACATTGGCCTGGAGAATGTTAATTTTGGGAGAGTGGGATTTTAAAGAAATTTCCACAGTAAAAGCACTAACACAAGCATTAATATGCATTATCATCATTCATTATCTAACTAAACATGCATGGACATTTTATGCTTTCATTTCTAAAACACTTGCACATCACCATGGCATGTTATAAGCACAACATAGAATGTTCAAACAACACATATTTGGCATGTAACATAAAACAAATAATGAACAATAATCAAGAGCAACATTAATGTAAAGTCAGTAGCTTTGCTTCTTGTGTTTCTTAGCTTTTCTATTAAGTTTGTTGACTTGTTCTTTCTCCTTGAAGACTTCCCTTTGCAACTTAGACTCCTTTACATATTATCGTGCATTTGGCATTAAAAATGAGTCATACTCAATGCATTAAAACATTCAAAATATCACAAAACCTTCTGCTGAACTTTAAGGGTCGTGAAGCCCTTAACTTTACCTAAATTGATTCCAATGCTTCCAAAATTGTTTTCTCACTTATACCATACACAATTTTGTCTTCTAAATCCATTGAATTCATAAAAAACTCATTCCTTCCTTATAAAACTGATCTGGCTGAAACTGTAGCAAAATAGGGAAAAATGATTTTTCAACTTTTTCTTCTATACATCTGCATAATCTTGTTCCTAAACCATTTTCCATGCATAATTGAACCCAAAAACATCACTTCCCTTGAAAATGAAAAAATTTACAGCATGTCCCCTAGGGTTCATGATTTCCCAAAATTCATATAAGCATCAAAATAACACAAAACAACCATCAAACAGTCTAAATCATGCATGGAGTGGTTTTCTATCAAGGGTTTCTTCTAAATCCCTCTCTTTCTAATTTCTCCTTCTCAATAACCTAACTTCCAGCCTCACAATCTCATCATAAACCATGAAATTAAAGCCATAGAGTTGGAGAGAAGAGCCTAGAGATCAAGAGTATGGAAGATCTTGCACCAAAACTCAATTTACCTTGCTCCCAAACCTTCGCCCTTCAGCGGGGCAAGGAATGCAAGGGAAATTGACAACTTCCTTTGGGAACTGGAGACATACTTTGGAGCAATGGGGATAATGGAGGAATGCCACAAGGTAAGTAACGCATCCATCTTCCTTAAAGACATTGCTCTTGTATGGTGGCGTCGCAGGTGTGCCGACGTCAACAGGGGATCTGAACCCATCCAGACGTGGGATGAGTTCAAGAGAGAACTGAAGAAGCAGTTCTACCCCGAGGATGCTGAGTATGAAGCTAGGGCCAAGCTTCGTCGCCTCCAACACAAGGAGGGACACATCCGGGAGTATGTGAAGGAATTCCAAGAGTTGCTCCTGGAG
>QFDD01003195.1:0-23433 GCA_006871305.1 Vachellia collinsii | reverse complement strand
TCGAACTTGGCGGTGACGTCGTTTGTGTCGCACTCAGAAGGAATGGAGAATTCTTTGGTGATACGACGCCATTTGTTGTCACTTATATGCCGTTCACCAATTATCTTGACCATGGGAGTTGAAGTCACTTGAACCTTCAGTTGATCTCTTCGGAACCCTTTATGTTGATAGAATTTTTTATAGCAATACATACGTCAATATATACATACATATTTGTATATATATATTTAATAAAAAATATTAAAAAATTAGGTAAGTTAGTCATATTAGTAAAATGACATGTTTAATTATTTGCATTCCAACTTTTAATATAAATTAAAATTCCTTAATATATGTAGCTAATGGGGATAATTTCGAGAAGAAAAAAATAAAAAAGTTAAAGTATGAACCATCTAAGTCTAACTAGCTATTGCCTCTAAAACCAAAACCAGAGGGAATGATTATTTTTGCACCACATTAAAAGAAAATGAAAAACTTTACCAGGGAGCAGAACAGTTAGAGTCGCAGCTGTTTCGTCTCTTTGCCATTGAAAATAGGGTTCAAAATCTTCATAGACACGATTGCCAGCAGATTGTGACTTTGTATCCATCCCGATTCTTGATCTTTATCTTTTGCTTATAGGTTTTCTGCAATAAATGTATCTCTGATCTCTTTGATGGCGATATATATAGCCTTAACAATCAATTACTAATGCTATAATCGTCATTGTGCAAAATTCAAACGTACGCAAATTCTAAATTGTTTCCTTCCATATTTGTTTTTGCTTTATTACTTTCTTGTCGTGCAGATCTAATCTTTGTTTCCCTCTGTACTATTACGCTGTAGAAGCAAGAATATATATGCCTTGTTTCTTCGTGACAGGACTTCAGTCGGCATTTGCAGTTCATGCAAATAAATAAATAAATAAATAAAAGGAATGAAAAATTGATTGTCACTTTTCTTCAATGCAAATCTTTCTTGAAATTATTTTTCTTTCAGATTAAGGTATGTAGATATGGAGGCTTGGGTTGAAAGAGTTATTTTGTGTACCTTTAACTGTGTATAATTCTTCCCCTAATCCTTTTAAGAAATAAATTTAAAGACCACCAAATTATGGGATTATTAAAATGATCCTTCAAAATGGCTTCATTCATATAAAATCCTTATATTGTTATAAGATTAAGCTTTCTGTGAAATAATATAATTGCTTTTGGTAAAATTAGTTGCCACTGTCTCAGTTGTTGCTGTTATTTGATAAGTTAAGGTTATTACTTGTTATATAGTTGTTTTAATTTTTTTTTTCATTCTTGAAATGTAGGTAATTTGACTTCATAATTTAATGTTAGATGAGTCCCTGGAGACTTTTCTTTCTTTCTCCCTTAATCCTCTCCCCTCTTTCTTTTGTAAATGATTACTAATCTTTTAATCTCCCCCACCGGAAAAAAATTTCTCGTCTAAAAGAAAAAATATGGGAAAGAGTCGAATATTTAGCCTTGTTCAATTTTACAATAATAAATTTGAAAAAATGAAATGGCAAAGTGTTATTCCAGATATATTATATCTATTATATTAAGGTTATTCTTATTGAATTTTAATTGCGCTATCTATTTTTTTTTATTTAGATGCACAAGAAAATTCACAATCTACAAAATTACATTATATTTATGTCATTCTTTTTTTTATTTCATTTATCTAATAACCTATAATGGCAATGTAATATGGGAAAATACTTATCTTTTCACAATCTCTCTCTACATTTTGGACAATTTTTGAAGATAATATAATGACACGATTGAGAGTGTATGATGTGAACTTGTGACCTCTCAGATGCTGTTATGGAAGAGAACCAGAACTTCGTCGCCCAAAAAGAAAAAAAATAAACTAACTGGAAAGTCATGTGAAAATCTGCAGATATCATTAAATTAGAATTAAAAGCTAGTTAATTACCTGAAGAATGATGACAAAATCACACATTCTCACTTAGTTATTGAAATGTGTTTAAGAACAAGCTCACATGACAAAGAACATTTTTAGGGAATGAACATAGAAAACAAATTAAAAACCAACCGTGTTGATCATAGTGAAATGGTTTATACATGAGATCTTAAGTTTGAGTTCGTATAAATACAAAAAAAAACATAAAATAGCTATTTCCAATTGGTCTGACTATAAACTAAGATAGCCATATAAAGAATAAAGGAAAGAAGAAAAATCAAACCTCTATAGCTTGTTTGGTTAATGGAATTAGTGGGACTAGGAAAATCAATTCCCTTTCATGTAATCAAAACCAAACAAGCGATTAGAATCAGAGAATGTATGATGTATTTGTGCTTAACCAAAAGTAATTATTTAGTGCTTAGAAAGGAGATCGAACTCAATTAAGGTTTGACCATTTTCTCAATTTTTGACCCCTTCACACTTTGTTGACGTTTAATTTTTGTCACGACTCAGGATGATGACAGGATCAAACCAATAACTACTTGATCAGTTTTCTGGATTAACCTAGAGCTCCTGGGTTTTGAAATGAGATCTTTTTTTGTATTTTCAATTTTAATTACTACTAAAAACAAGTTGATGGTAAAAATATATACTTTTTTTACGTTTTGATTTATTTTATCAAAACATGCTTAATTAGTACTTCAGGCGAAACAATACAAATTGCTATAAAGTGAGTAATTTTTTCTCAGAGCCAAAAATGCAATATTTTTGTTCATCAAGAACAACTATCATCCTACGGTACATAATCATGTTTAACGAATTATCAAACACAAAATGTGTACAACATTTCCTGTATAAATTTAAACCTTAGTGGATCATGTTACAAGAAACCAATCTCTTTCATTACACCAAACACTGTTACTTCTCAAATGCAATCTTAAAATAGTAGAATTTTAATGTAATGAAGCTATGATTATTGAAACTTTATCACATATACAAACATGAACAGCATAGGTACGTACATATTATATATATATATATATATCTGTGTGTATTTTGAAAAGGGAATTGGGAGTGATGAATCACAATTCTAGCTTTGTTTGGACCCTCCAAGATCTGACTTGACCACTCGCTTTTCCTCTTCCTCTCCTTTTCTTTTCATTATTCAAAGTAATTTTTTTTAAGGGATCAAAGTTGTGCAGTACATATATAATTATAGCTCCTGGTGGCCTTTGGATCCTCCAAAAGTTGATTTGACGAAGTGTTTGAGATAGAGACCAAGCAAAAGAACCACGAAGACGACGGCAAGCCTGTTGATGGAATTCTTATGCTTCTTCAGTTCTCCAAACAAACCAACAATCGAGTCCTTGTAAGATTCCTGATCTTGCTTTGAACTCATTCCTTCAGTAAGTGAAGCCCTTCTCGATTCTTCTACTTGCTTATGATCTTTAGCTTTTGCTTTTTCTTTTGCTTCCTCCATCAATCCTTTCCCTGTTTGATTGACTTGTGTGTTAATTATTGATAATATCATATTGGTCTATTATTAATTAAGCAAGTATATATTCACACACACACACACTTGATGTTAAGTTCCCTGTTTATGAGCTTCCAACAAAAGAGGGATAATAGAGGAGTTAGAAGGCAGGATAATCTCCCTTAGTCTATTGTATTGGAATCATATGTATAACCCATTAATTTTTAAAGCTTGATAATAAATCCCTCTAAATTTTTAAGTATACGCTGCTAATTATTAGAACATTTATGGATTTATTCGAATAATCAGGTTTATTTTCAATAATAAGCCAACTGTTGCATTGATTTATATTTAGTAAGTTAATACCTCAAAGAAAGAGGGGCAAAAAAAGCTCTTGAATGTTGATTATGTGATTACAATATTTAGAAAGAAATAAGCATAAAGTAATGAATTCTTCTCTTGTTTAATTTCATTATAAAAAGTATATTTCAGAATTATCGTTTATATATAGATATCTTTATATATTCAAATGTTTAGCGTGAATTAAAACATATGCAATTTCCTTCAGTGTAATTTATGAGGAATATAATGTTTTATTTATGAAGAATATAATGAGTAAGTTTTCAATTTATAAATTATACTTAATTTAATTATAACTTTTTTTCTCTTTTTCCTCTATCCATTTTATAATCAATATTAATGCTCCCTTTAATTTATTACCTTTTGAAATATCATCCTTCTTCTCCTTCTCTTTTGGTTGTTCTTTCTCCTTTTGTTCCACCTTTGTCTCATCCATTTTTTGATCAGGCTTCTTCTCTTTTGCTTCTTCTGCTTTTGGTTCCTCTCTTGTAGTCGGCTTTGGCGGCGGTGGAGGAGGAGGAGGAGCCGGAGTTTGTTGAGTAGGCGGCGGCGATCGCGGTTGAGGCATAGCGACAGGAGTGATCAGCTTGGGAAACCTAACGAACAAAGTGCCTTTCTCAAACTTGGCTGCAATGTCGTTTGTGTCTGAGTCTGATGGGATGGGGAGTTCAAGGCTAAAACGACACCATGTGTTGCCCTCTTTTGGTCGTTCACCACTCACCCTGACCTTGCGTGTTGACGTTATTTGAACCCTCAATTGGCTCCTTGAAAATCCTGCCAGTAAATCCAAATTAATCATATTGCTTAAACTTATTATAGTACTCAGAAAAATACCATATAGCGCGATTAAATTAATAGAACCCAAAGTCATTAAACTAATTAATTTCTTAGGATTGATTTGGGCAATTGGTTTGACTTAAAATGGATAAAATAATATACTAACAAATATAAATTGAAATAAATAATATACTACTCCCTCCCTTTCTTTTCATAAGGGACACTTTTTGGGTATATTATGTTTCTTTTTTACAAGAGACATTTAGATAGCGGCTCAAATTTTTGTTAATTAACTTTTCATTGCACGTTGTCCGTCGAACTAATTTTTTTTTTTTAATAACATGATCCGATTAAGTACTTCTTGTAGAAAGAAACACATAAAGGCAGTAATTGAGATGATAGTTAAGAAGCAAGTATATAAATTACGTAATAAAAGCCTTGTAATCTAGTGGTACGTTATCTCCTGAGTGGGAGGTCATGGCTTTGATCTCGCCTCGCCGTTGTAACCTCAAGTTATTAATTTTAAAAAAAGTATATGGATTACATATGTACCTTCAAGATGAAGAATGAGAGTGTCACTTCCATCGTCACGAGCCCATTCATGCGGAGGTTTAATATCTTCATAAACACGATTTTGTGCCATTGATGATTCTTCTTGAGCAACTCTTGACGACGATGATGATGATGAGATCGATGACAATGAAACTATGAAAGATTTGGTTTGGTTTTGTTGGCTTTTATAATACAAACGAACACATTACAATATATAGTTGTAGTTTCTATGCTTTTCTTTCTTTGAAATATTCACGTCTTCTCTTAATTCATTCTTTACCTTTTTCGTGACACACAAATATTCTTTGATTTTGTTTCTTACAGAGGGTGACTTCTCTGCAAGGTAATCCATTAATTGCCCACCATGCACCTTCATGGAAAATATATATGAAAAATTCTTTTCCTTAGATTTGGGTTTTCAAGTTATTCTTTTTCCATTATAATGTTGATATATATATATATATATATGCTATCATATTGTACACGTGCATATATTGATTAATTTTCCAATTGTTAAAGGATATATTAGTATGCCATTTTAAATTTATATCAAGTTTCAATTTACTTCTTTAATGCTAAATAGTGTATTTTTAGTATCTTAATTAAATTTTGACAAAATATATTTAAATTGTTAAAATTTAAGTTTATTTTGTTTGCATTACAAATGGCTGTTTAAATTTATCGAATCATCATTTTTCATTAAATAAAACTAGTGATATAAAACTTAAGGAATGGAAATCATACTTTTTAAATTTAAAAGATTAAATTGAAATTTAATGTAAAGTTGTATTTGCTTAATTATGTAGCTAGTTTCCCAAGTAAAACTATAGGATGGCCCTAAAATTCATTGGGCTTTAAATTGTGGGCAGAATCACAAGAATTGGGCCGTCAATGGATACAACAATAAAGTTATAAAGATAGTGTTCATAGTTGTCGTTCTTATTTAGAAGTCAACTACTTAGTCAACAAAAGTTGATTTTAATAAGAAATTTATTCACAACCTATAAGATTATGAGTTTAAATTATGCTACCGGTGTGATGAATTTGTTGATGTGCAATCTGTAAATACCTTTGTAAGCTCTCTTTGAGCCTGAAAGTATGCCTTGGATTTAATAAGCTATCAGAATCCAATTTACCTAAACATTTTCTTACTAAAAAAAGAAGTCAACTATTTACTAACAATGTTGTGTTTATAAAAAAGAACTCGTCTCTCATAACATATTGAACCAATATTTTAATCTCTATTAAAATATGTGTTCCCGTTTATTCACCAGTTGTAGATACCTCTTTGTACATAGAAAAAAAAAAAAAAAGAAGTCAACCATTTATACCAAAAAAACAAAAACAAGAAGTCAAAACTATGGCTTCCAGTTCCACTTTCGGCGCCAGAGTTCGGATGCGAATATTCTGTTTCTTCCCTTTCTGTTCATATATTGACTCTTTAATAATTAATAATCGCTAACTTTTTTGGGCTTGTTTACATCACGTAAATATTTATATTGATAAATTTATTGGTGAGAGGAATAAAAAAAATTAACAAAAAATATCACTACTCTATAAATTCTGTAAGCACAAGAATTTAGCACTTCGATTTAAGTTATTATCACCAAAAATTAAATGGGAGATTTTACTCCAATTTTTCTGTTTAGATTTTTTTTTACTGAAATTTTTCCGTTGTATTAATAGAGATAAAAATAAATTTTATTTCAACTGATTATTTAAATTAAATCATTATAAAATTTAATTAATGCAATATAATATGGTTGCCTTTATTTTTTTTAAATTAATGTGGCAAATCTAGATGAATACAGAGCAAAAGCCACATCATTAGCTATTCATAATGTTGTTTCGCTGATAAATTTACAAATTATAGGCATAGAGACCAATAACTAATTGAGGAAATTATAACAATATAATAGAAAAGACTAAAAAAAGATTTAATTAAAAATGAGTTGAAATTACCATATATGGACTTGCACATTATAACCAAAATTGAATTGGACTATATATAATTGTGTCACAACAAACAAAATCACAATGCATCAGTAGAAGGATCATGCATGGTGATGAACTGATGATTAAGCAGCAAGTGACGCTGTGAAAATATTAATATCTAAATAAAATTGAATTGATTCACGAGTAAATAGAATATTCAGGTATAAAATACACACAATCTAATAAAATAGTTGGCAATAATCTAACAAAATCAAGTGACTAAAATCTGAATTTGACGGATTTATACCGTTTTTTAAATTTAAAACGATGCTATTTCAGATTCAGTAAGGAAAGAATAAAAATATATATAAGAAATCTAGTTCGGATAAACCATCATCCAAATTTCTTGATTAGACTAGCTGACCCATGTTGAATTTTATATATTTTTAATACCATGAGATGAATGTAAAATTAATTTCATAATTATATTCACCTACAACAAAATGAACGGTTGCCTAAAACTCTTTTAGGATAAATCATTCATAATAAAACTGAAAAAAAAAAAACTACAGCCAGAATTGAATCGGACACAAAATTAGGGTACATTAGTATGTTTTCCACTGGATTGAAAATGATATAAAGTAATAAAAATGAAAGAGAGCTAAAAACCTAAAGAACCCAATATGATGTAAGGACTTAAATATAACAATGCAATATAGCAAACCGAATCCTGGTATATCGAGTGAAAATCACGTTGTCAACTAGTAACATTGTTTCTCAAGGATTTTGGCAAAATATGAAATCAATTGACTTCATCACTAAATACTCATACGATAATCGGAGCATTAATGCGGGCTTCAATTACATTACATAGCAAATGATCCCAAAGGAGAGAAGAAGAGGAATTCAAATGAAACGAGAGAAATTTTTTTGTGAGTTATGTTTTTCCACATCACACTATGCATATATTACGTGTGGCAATTACATAAATTTGAAATTCAAATACATAGATAAAGAATTACATTTAGTGACCCATACTGTTTCCCTATTAGTATTTCTGCCCCAATCCAAAGAAATTCAAGATCTAATATTCACTAAGGATAGATGAGTATATTCCAACAATTTCTCTTACAAATTAACCAATTACAAGTATAGAGGTTAGTAGTGCACCGTAATTGAATGAAAGATCAATATAATCTTTAATTCCTCAAATTAACATTATTTTGAATTTTTAACTTGCAAGCAATGAATCAAATGGTCCAGTCTTAGTCCTAATCTGGAATTTAGCGACCCGGGATGAACCGGTGTGATTCAGGGCGAACCGATTCTAAACCGGGTAACTTGAGGCAAATCGGTCCTAACCTGGGTCTGACTTATTTTTTAAAAAAAAATTCTGATTTTTTTATTTTTATTACCTTTAATTGAATTTATTACTTTAATTTGTCATGATATTGATAATTTCTTACTTTTATCTTTTAGATTATTGAATCAAACTATCACTGACTATTATTAATTTTGTTTTAATGTTTCATTATTTTGTTATTTTGCAACTTTTGAAATATTATAAGAATAAATATATATTCTCAATATTGTATTTTATTATTGTTACAATTAAACAGTTGTGTAAGATATGTATGTATCAAAACATTATGTATTTAGTGTCCTTTTTATTTAAATATTATGATATTAACGTGTTCATAATTAAACATGAGTATTTTTTATTAAATTATATTATTTTGTTATAATCGGTCTGACCCACCGGTTGACTCTGATCTGACCCACTAACCCTTAACCCACCGTCTTGACCAATTCAGAGACCGGTCCAGTTTTTAATACCTTGCTTTCAAGTTTTAGATAATAAGTTTTGATTCATTAAGTTTAATTCCTTTTAAACATTAGTCTCTCTATACTTTAAAAAATATCTAGACAATTTTACCCTTTGAGGGACCGAAATCCAATGTTTGAAATTTAATGGATTAAAAATAAAATGAGCACAAACTTTAGGAATAAAGTATTATATTAATATTTCAATAAACCATGCGTACCTAATAAAAAGAAAAAACCACAAAAACTTGATAAAATGAGGAGAAATCATATAGGAACTTGCATATTAATTTCCTCAACCGAAAATTACAACCAAAAATGGATTGGACAATTTAATTGTCACAAACAAAATCATATAGGAACTTGCATATTGATTGGATTCAAAATGATAAAATTCAAACCTAAAGAATTTCCAAAACTGATCCCAGAACATAAATAACATAAAACATGAATGCATATATGTTAATTAAAGTACTAACACATATATCAGTACTTTAATTAATTGATTAAGCAGCAAGTGGGGCCATTATGGATTCTCTCTGAACAGCCTTCAAGAGGAGGCTATCAGGTTCAAGGACCATCTGAAGAGGAACGAAGCCGATCCCATTAGCCATGGCGATCATCATCTTCTTCGTCTCCTCTTTGAACTCTCTCAGATCAACCCTTCCATTCAAGTCATGATCGAACTGAACGAACAGCGAGTCGTAAACTCGGGCGGCTTCGTCTTCCTCCGTCTTCACGTCGATCCCAAAGTGAGTCTCGAAAACCCTAAGCCTCCTCAACTCGTTCAGCATCTCACCGTAAGACAGAAGACCATCCTTGTCCTTATCAAGCTGCCCAAACAGATCACCCACCGATACGTTGAAAGCTTCTTCGTCTTCCACGAAGTTCACTATTGTGGCTCCGTCCAGAATCTCTACGCTCATCCTGTGTAATCAGATGGAGAGACAAAGGGAAGAAGAATATAACTGAAATGCCTTGTTTGTGATTTGTGTTTGATGTGAGAAGCTTGTTGCGAATGTTGGAGGCATTTATAGAGATTGGAGTAAAAGAGGTTACAGTGAGTCAAACGTAATTTCTTTGCATTTTCTTTTCTCAATACCAAAGCTTGCGTGGTTTGTGACCGTTGGGTGACATTTTGTCAAAGTTTCTCAATTCCTACAGACCAACACCGACTTTGAATAAATTAATAATTCCTAGTCCTATGGATGCAGTTGAGTTGTAACCAGCGGAAGTTTGTAAGGACCCTGATTCGTAAAAAGTGATTAGCTCCCCAAATCCATTAGATATGGATCATTCAGATCTGATTTGAATGATTTAAATTTATTTTTTTATTTTTATTTTTATGAAAAAAATTTATTTTAATGGGTATAAAATATAAAATAAAATTAATCTTTAATTATCTATTTTCAAATAATAATTTCTTAGTTTTAAAAAAAATCATATCTGAATCATTCAAAACTAAATTTGGATGGTCAAAATTTAATGAGTTGAGAGAAATCATCGCCTTGATGAACATTCTAATCAGATCCGTTCAAAACACAGTACAACTGCGAAAACTGTGAATAAATTAATATTTAATAATCCCCTCATAGTAAAAAAGGATTTTTTTTATTTAAATACTATCTCCTATCCTTGAATAGAAGTGTCACGGGAAGATGAATATTCTAAGAAAAACAGAATCAATCATTTATCCCAAAAAAAAAAACAAGAAGTCAAAACCATGGCTTACCCTTTCGGTGCCAGCGTTCCGATGAGAATATTCTTTTTATTCCCTTTTTGTTCATATACGGACACTTTAATAATTCATAATCGCTAACTTTTTCGGGCTTGTTTAGCTTACGGGAAAAAATTATATTAATAAATTTAGTTTGGCTTGTTTAGCTTACGGGAAAAATTTATATTAATAAATTTAGTTTTAGTGGTGAGAAGAGTAAAAACAAGTTTTAACAAAAAATATCACTACTCTATAAATTTTGTACACAAGATGTTAGTAGTTAAATTTCAGTAATTATCACCAAAAGTTAAATACGAGACTTTACTCCAATTTTTCCTTTGGATTAATATAGATAAGAATAACTTTTTATTTGAACTGATTATTTTAATGCCGGCTGTTTCTGATTTTCCCTCTCTGCTAGGGTTTCATTCCCTCTTTGTTAGGGCTTCTCTCTCACGTCATCGAGCTTGGAAGATGAAGCAATTGAGTCCTCGGTCCTTCCCTCTTCCCTATTGGATCCATTCCCCTCATCTTGTGGAGTTTCTAGATGGTATCTTTTTGGTGTGGCCCTTGATTTTGAAGTGACTATCCGATGGGGGCAATCAAAATGGCGAAGGGGAACATTACACAGAGGCTTGGGGTTTTCGATCTACTGCGTTGACCTCCAAAACCAATCTCCAATGGGTGCCTCTGGGGCTAAGGGAGGCGAGTTTTGTGAAGCTTGACCAAGGAGGTCTCTCAGCCCACCTTAGAGCGGGCATTGTTGGAATGGCTGAGTGCTATGGCCTCTCCTCCTTGATCTTGTTGGGCTCCCCCAATTTTCAGCACCAGCTCAGCAACATTCTTGCTGTAAGTGCTCCACCGACTGAAGATGCCTCCTCTACCTCAGTTCCCCTGTTTGTCACTCCGGTGAACCTTGCAATTGAGTATGATATTGTCGACTCCATGGGCTATGCTGGAAATAGAGCTGTTCAACTTCAAGGTTATGCTAATGCTTCGTGGGAATTTGATGGAGGCTTTGAGCAGGGGAGACTGGAGGAGAAGAGAATAAACGTGCGTGATCCCGAGGTAAATAGATTTCTTATTACTCTAAATCGGTCTTACAGAATTGTTTTGAGATTAAGAGTTGGGAAGCGCAAGGTGGTTGGATTTGTTGCAGGGTGCACCTTTATTTGCAACATTAATAATATGGAAGTGTTGAAATCAGTTGTAGCTATGCTCTCCTTCCACCTTAGTGATACTAGGTGTAACTACAGGCTGACCACAACATGCTATACAACTAGAAATTTTACCCTTGTTGCCATTGGCCTAGTTGAAACGGTAAGGAATGCTTTTAGGAGGAAAAGAGATGAAATATGAAAGTTCTTAGTGCTATTTTCATGGTTGATGATTCTGTTTCTAAGAATAGTTTTGGTTGGGTTGAATCTCTCTCCTATGTGCTGATGGCCGGTGTTCTTGTGGTGCGTAATTTAATGGCAAGACTATATGTTGATCATGTTAGAATTATTAGCTTGAGTCGGTTCAGTGGTTTCATACATACTGTTCATCGAAGGCTTGACATGTGTATGTTCAGTGTAAATGATTACACTTTTCTTATTCGGGTAAGACATGTGGCTGTTCAGTGCGTGTGGAAGCACTGTTCTTCGTTAGGCTCAAGTAGTGATTCTCTCATCTATTATCTAAATGATTGTGTTTTTCTAACCATCATTATAATTGTTGTCCTCCATGAGTCTCTCTTCTCAAGAAACTTGATCAGGAACCATAACTATCGATGAATTCCCAGGGAAGCATATTTGGCAATTGCATGGTTTGTCAAAACTTCATTAAACGATTCTTACCTTTTCAATTGGGTAGCTTAAGATCCATCGCAACTCATGGCTTATTTAGCGGTTGTTGTTAGAGATTTTTCTTGCTATTGTGTGGAACTGTTAAACACTTGTTTCTCTTTTTTGTGTTTTACTTATTGACTCTAGTTTGTTGTCTTTCATTTAGTTGCTTGGGTTGATATTGTTAAAACTTTGTAATTTCGGTTGTTTTCAGTTTAATGTTATCTGTGTTGGCAAAAAAAAAAAACCAATAAGAAAAGAGCTGATTATTTAAATTAAAATTATGATGAAAGTAAGTTAATGTAAATCTAGATGTATGGAGAGTAAAGGCCGCATCATTAGCTGTTAATGATGTTGTTTCTCTTATAAATTTACAGATTATAGGTATAGAGACCAATAACTGATTGAGGAAACTATAATAATATAATAGAAAAGGCTACAAAAAGATTTAATTAAAAATGAGTTGAAATTAACATGGACTTGCACAGTGTAAGCACAATTGAATTGGGCTTTTTATAACTGTGCCACAACAAACTATCACAATGCATCAGTAGACTGAAAATGATTAAAATCAAAAGAGAGCTAAAATGTAAAGATCCAAAACATGATAATAGTAAAAGGATCAAGGTGATGATTAAGCAGCAATTGGAGCTATGAAAAGATTAATATTTAAATAAAAATAAATTGATTCACAAGTAAATAAAATATTTAGGTATAAATTACACACAATCTAATAAAATAATTGGCAATAATCTAACAAAAAAAAGTGGCTAAAATCTGAATTTAATGAACTTATCACTTATATCATTTTTTTAAACTCAAAACGATGCTGATTCAGATTCAGTAAAAGAATTCTAGTTCGGATAAACCATCGTCCAAAGTTCTTGATTAGACCAGGTGAAAATTGGAATTGATTCATTGATTTGACTAGCTGACTCATGTTGAATTCTATATATTATTAATACCATGAGATGAATATAAATTTAATTTCATAATCATTCGCCTAAAACAATCTGAACGGTTGCCTAAAACCCTTATACGATAAATCATCCATAATTATACTGAAAAAACTACAACCAGAATTGAATCGGACACAAAATTACAGTACCTTAGTATGTGTTTCCACTGGATTGGAAATGATATAAAATAATAAAATAAAAGAAAGCTAAAAACCTAAAGAACCCAAAACGATCTAAGGAATTAAATATATCAATGCAATATATAGTAAATGGATCCCCGAATGTAGAGTGAAAATCACGTTCTCAACTAGCATCATTGTTTTTGAAGGATTTTGAGTATATCTAGAATTAATTAACTTACTAAGTACTTATATGAGAATCGGAGCATCGATGTGGATTCTAAATATTTTACATATCAAATGACACCGAATGAGAGGAAAAGAGGGAATTCAAATGGAATGAAGGAAATTATTTCGGGAGTTATGTTTTTCCATACGGCACACCATATATTACATGTGGCAGTTACGTAAATTTGAAATTCAAATACGTAGATAAAAAATTCCCATTATTAACCCATACTATTTCTCTATTTATATTTCTATCCCAAATCTAAAGGATTCCGTTTCTATTTCATTAAGGTTGGACTAATATATACACTAACAGTTTCTCTTATAAATTAACCAATTATGAGTATAGAGGTCAGTAGTATGTACGTTCTTTTTTTTTTTTTTTTTGCCCAATAGTAGTATGTACGTTCTAATTGGATAAAAGAATAATATAATGTTTTAATCCATCAAGTTTCATTCTATTTAAAACATTAATCTTTATACTTTAACAAAGATCTAGAAAATCTTATCCCTTGAAGGATCAAAATCCAATACTTGAAAGTTGATAGATTAAAACTATAAATTTAAAGAATCAAAGATTATATTAAACTTTGAATAAACCATGAGTATCTAATAAAAAGAAAAACAAACCACAAAAACTAAATAAAAATAGGTGAAATCTTAACGGAAGTTGCATATTAAATGAGGTGAAATCATATAGGAAGTTGCATATTAATTTCCTCAACCGAAAATTACAACAAAAAATGCATCGGACAATTTAATTGTCACAAACAAAATCATATGAGAACTTGCATATTAATTGGATTGAAAATGATAAAATTCAAACCTAAAGAATTCCCAAAACTGATCCCAGAACATAAATAACATAAACCATGAATGCATGTATGTTAATTAAAGTACTTTAATTAATTAAGCAGCAAGTGCAGCCATTATGGATTCTCTCTGAACAGCCTTCAAGAGGAGGCTATCAGGTTCAAGAACCATCTGAAGAGGAACGAAGCCGATCCCATTAGCCATGGCGATCATCATCTTCTTCGTCTCCTCTTTGAACTCTCTCGTCTTCCTCCGTCTTCACGTCGATCCCGAAGTGAGTCTCGAAAACCCTAAGCCTCCTCAACTCGTTCAGCATCTCACCGTAAGACAGAAGACCATCCTTGTCCTTATCAAGCTGACCAAACAGATCACCCACCGATACGTCGAAAGCTTCTTCGTCTTCCACGAAGTTAACTATTGTGGCTCCGTCCAGAATCTCTACGCTCATCCTGTGAAATCTAATGGAGAGACAAAAGGAGGAAGAATATAATTGAAATGTGTTGTTTGTGATTTGTGTTTGATGTGAGAAGCTTGTTGGGAATGTTGGATGCATTTATAGAGAGATTGAAGTAAAAGTGGTTCCAGTGAGTCAAAGGGTCAAAGGTAATTTCTCTGCATTTTCTTTTCTCAATACCAAAGCTTGCATGGTTTGTGACCGTTGGGTGACCTTGTGTCAAAGTTTCTCGATTCATAGAGACCAACACCGACATACTTTGAAGAAATTAATGATTTTTAATCCTATGGATGCAGTTGTATTGTAACTATTGGAACTTAGTACAACTGCGAAAGCTGTGATTAAATAAATAATCCCCTCATATTAAAAAAAAGGATGTATTTAAAAAAAATTAATAACACCGACTTTGAATAAATTAATGATGATTCCTAATCCTATGGATGCAGTTGGGTTGTAACCATCGGAAGTTCGGAACGCATTACAACTGCGAAAACTTTGAATAAATTAATATTTAATAATCCCCTCATAGTTAAAAAAGAATATATATATATATATATTTAAAAATTTCCTATCCTTGATTAATAGAAGTCTCACGGGGAGATAACTATTCTTAGAAAAACAGAAGTCAACCATTTATCCCAAAAAAAAAAAAAAAACAAGAAGTCAAAACCATGGCTTACCCTTTCGGTGCTAGAGTTCAGATGAGAATATTCTTTTTATTCCCTTTTTGCTCATATACGGACACTTTAATAATTAATAATCGTTAACTTTTTGGGGCTTGTTTAGATTACGGAAAATTTATGTTGATGAATTTATTGGTGAGAAGAATAAAAAAAATTTAACAAAATATTACTACTCTATAAATTTTGTACACAAGATTTTAGTTCTTCGATTAAAGTTATTATCACCAAAAATTAAATAGGAGTCTTTACTCCAATTTTTCCTTTGGATTATTGTAGATAAAAATAACTTTTATTTCAACTGATTGTTTAAATTAAAATTATGATGAAAGTTAAATAATGTGAATCTAGATGTATACGGAGTACAAGCCACATCATTAGCTATTAATAATGTTGTTTCTTTTATAAATTTACAGATCATAGGTATAGAGACCAATAACTCATTGAGGAAATTATAATAATATAATAGAAAATACTACAAAAGATTTAATTAAAAATGAGTTGAAATTACCATGAACTTGCACATTATAACCAAAATTGAATTGGACTATATATAATTGTGTCACAAACAAAATCACAATGCATCAGTGGACTGAAAATGATAAAAATCAAAGGAGAGCTAAAATGTAAAGATCCAAAACATGATCATAGTAAAAGGATCGTGGCGATGATTAAGCAGCAAGTGGAGCTATGAAAAGATTAATACTTAAATAAAAATGAATTCATTCACAAGTAAATAGAATAATAAACTACAGACAATCTAGTAAAATAATTGGCAAACATCTAGCAAAATAAAGAGACTAAAATCTGAATTTGATGGACTGTTTTTTAAACTCAAAACTATGTTGTTTCAGACAAATATAAATTTAGTTTCATAATTATTCACTTAAAACAAACTGAACCGTTGCCTAAAACTCTTTTGCGATAAATCATTCATCATAAAACTGAAAAAACTACAACCGGAATTGTATCGGACACAACATTACGGTACATTAGCATGCTTTCCACTACTGGATTGAAAATGATATAAAGTAATAAAAATGAAAGAGAGCTAAAAACCGAAAGAACCCAAAATGATCTGAGAAATTAAATATAACTATGGAATATAGGAAACTGATCACGTATGTCGAGTGAAAATCACGTTGTTAACTAGTAGCATTGTTTCTGAAGAAGTTTGGGCATGCCTAGAATCAATTGACTCACTAAATGCCCACATGAATTGAAGCATCGATGCGGACTCCAACTACGTTACATAGCAAATGACGCTGAAGGAGAGAAGAAGAGGGAATGCAAATGTAACAAGAGAAATTCTTTTAGGAGTTATGTTTTTCCAAGCCATGCAAAAAATTGACTCCCGCACCCTTATATTACATCTAGCGGTTACATAATTTGAATTTCAAACACATAAATAGAGAATTACCTTTACTGATGCATTTTTTTATTTGTATTTCTGTCCTAATTCAAAGGGATTCGGGGTTTAATTCACTAAGGATAGACTAGTATATTTTAACAATTTCTCTTACAAATTAACCAATTCTAAGTATAAAGGTTAGTAGTACGTCATATTGAATAAAAAATTAATATAATATTTAGTTCCTCAAATTAACATTATTGTGATTTTTTATCATTCAAGTTTTAGATAATAATTAGGTTTTGATTCATCAAATTCCATTCCATTTAAAATATTAGTCACTATACTTCAATAAAGAATTTTACCCCTTTTGGGACCAAAACCTAATATTTGAAATTCGATGGATTAAAACTAAAATGAGCACAAATTTAATGAACTAAATATTATATTAATCTTTGAATAAACTATGAGTACCTAATAAAATGGGGGAAAACCACAAAAACTTAATAAAATGAGGTGAAATTATATAGGAACTTGCATGTTAATTTCCTCAACCGAAAACTACAACCAAAAATGTATCTGACAATTTAATTGTCACAGACAAAATCATATATGAACTTGCATATTAATTGGATTGGAAATGATAAAATTCAAACCTAAAGAATTCCCAAAACTGAGCCCAGAACACAAGTAACATAAACCATGCACACACACACATTCATAGCAACTGACTAACAATATATATATATATATATATATTAAAGTACTAACAGATATATCAGTACTTTGATTAATTAATTAAACAGCAAGTGGGGCCATTATGGATTCTCTCTGAACAGCCTTCAAGGAAGAATATAATTGAAATTTGTGTTTGATGAGAAGCTTGTTGGGAATGTTGGAGGCATTTATAGAGAGATTGGAGTAAAAGTGGTTCCAGCGAGTCAAAGGTAATTTCTTTGTATTTTCTTTTCTCAATACCAAAGCTTGCATGGTTTGTGACCATTGGGTGAGCCTTTGTCAAAGTTTCTCAATTCCTCGAGACCAACACCGACATACTTTGAATAAATTAATGATAATGATTCCCAATCCTATGGATGCAGTTGGATTGTAACTATAGAAACACAGTACAACTGCGAAAACTGTGAACAAATTAATAATCCACTCACAGTAAAAAAAAAGATATATTTAAAAAAAAATTAATAATCCACTCATAGTAACTATCTTCTATCCTTGAATAGAATTGTCACGGGAAGATAAATATTCTAAGAAAAACAGAAGTAAATCATTTATCCCAAAAAAAAAAAAAAACAGGAAGTCAAAACCATGGCTTACCCTTTCGGTGCTGGAGTTCCGATGAGAATATTATTTTTTATTCCCTTCTTGTTCGTATACGGACACTTTAATAATTAATAATAGTTAACTTTTTGTGGCTTGTTTAGATTACGGAAAAATTTATATTGATAAATTTAGTTTTACTGGTTGGAAGAGTAAAAAAAATTTAACAAAAAATATCACTACTCCAATTTTTCGTTTGGATTTTTCTTGACCGAAATTTTTCCTTTGGATTAATATAGATAAAAATAAATTTTATTTGAACTGATTATTTAAATTAAATTTATGATAAATGTTAATTAAGGTAACTCTAGATGTATGCGGAGTAAAGGGCACATCATTAACTGTTAATAATGTTGTTTCTCTTGTAAATTTACAAATTGTAGGTATAGAAACCAATAACTGATTGAGGAAACCATAATAATATAATAGAAAAAGCTACAAAAAGATTTAATTAAAAATGAGTTGCACAGTAGACTGAAAGTGATAAAAATCAAAAGAGAGCTAAAATGTAAAGATCCAAAACATGATCATAGTAAAAGGATCATGGTGATGATTAAGCAACAATTGGAGCTATTAAAAAATTAATCTTTAAATAAAAATTAATTGATTCACAAGTAAATAAAATATTTAGGTATAAACTACACACAATCTAATAAAATAATTGGCAATAATCTAACCAAAAAAAAGCAAATAAAATCTGAATTTGATGGACTTATCACTTATATAATTTTTTAAACTCAAAACGATGCTGATTCAGATTCAGTAAGGAAAGAATAAAAATACATATGAATTCTAGTTCGGATCAACCATCGTCCAAAGTTCTTGATTAGACCAGGTGAAAATTGGAATTGATTCATTGATTTGACTAGCGGACTCATGTTGAATTTTATATATTATTAATACCATGAGATGAGTATAAATTTAATTTTCATAATCATGCGCCTAAAACAAACTGAACGGTTGCCTAAAACCCTTAGACGATAAATCATCCATAATTAAACTGAAAAAACTACAACCAGAATTGAATCGGACACAAAATTACAGTACATTAGTATGTGTTTCTACTCGATTGGAAATGATATAAAATAATAAAATGAAAGAAAGCTAAAAACCTAAAGAACCCAAAATGATCTAAGGAATTAAATATAACAATGCAATATAGTAAATGGATCCCTGTATGTAGAGTGAAAATCACGTTCTCAACTAGCATCATTGTTTTTGAAGGATTTTGAGCGTATCTAGAATTAATTGACTTACTAATATACCCACGTTAGAATTGGAGTACCAATGCAGACTCTGATTAAGTTACATATCAAATGACACCTAATGAGAGGAAAAGAGAAAATTCAAATGAAACGAGAGAAATTCTTTTGGGAGTTATGTTTTTCCACACCGCATACCATATATTACGCGTGGTAGTTACATAAATATGAAATTCAAATACATAAATGGAGAATTTCCATTATTAACTCATATTATTCCTGTATTTGTATTTCTGTCCCAATTTAAGGGGAGTCGGTGTCTAATTCACTAAGGGTATACCAATATACACCAACAGTTTCTCTTACAAATTAACCAATTAGGAGTATAGAGGTTAGTAGTACGTCCTAGTTGGATAAAAGAATAATATAATCTTTAGTTCCACAAATTAACATTATTTTGATTTTTGATCAATCAAGTTTTAGATAATAAGTTGTAATCCATCAAGTTTTATTCTATTTAAAACATTAATCTCCATGCTTTATAAAGATCTAACCAATCTTACCCCTTGAATAACTAAAATTCAATACTTGAAATTTGATAGATTAAAACCACAAACTTAAAGAATCAAAGATTATATTAAACTTTGAATAAACCATGAGCATCTAATAAAAAGAAAAAAAAACCACAAAAACTAAATAAAAATGAGGTGAAATCTTATAGGAAGTTGCATATTAAATGAGGTGAAATCATATAGGAAGCTGCATATTATTTTCCTCAACCGAAAATTACAACAAAAAATGCATCGGACAATTTAATTGTCACAAACAAAATCATATAAGAACTTGCATATTAATTGGATTGAAAATGATAAAATTCAAACCTAAAGAATTCCCAAAACTGATCCCAGAACATAAATAACATAAACCATGAATGCATATATGTTAATCAAAGTACTTTAATTAATTAAGCAGCAAGTGCAGCCATTATGGATTCTCTCTGAACAGCCTTCAAGAGGAGGCTATCAGGTTCAAGAACCATCTGAAGAGGAACGAAGCCAATCCCATTGGCCATCGCGATCATCATCTTCTTCGTCTCCTCTTTGAACTCTCTCAGATCAACCCTTCCATTCAAGTCATGATCGAACTGAACGAACAGCGAGTCGTAAACTCGGGCGGCTTCGTCTTCCTCCGTCTTCACGTCGATCCCGAAGTGAGTCTCGAAAACCCTGAGCCTCCTCAACTCGTTCAGCATCTCACCGTAAGACAGAAGACCATCCTTGTCCTTATCAAGCTGTCCAAACAGATCACCCACCGATACGTCGAAAGCTTCTTCGTCTTCCACGAAGTTCACTATTGTGGCTCCGTCCAGAATCTCTACGCTCATCCTGTGTAATCTGATGGAAAGATAAAGGGAAGAAGAATATAATTGAAATGCGTTGTTTGTGATTTGTGTTTGATGTGAGAAGCTTGTTGGGAATGTTGGATGCATTTATAGAGATTGGAGTAAAACTGGTTCCAGTGAGTCAAAGGTAATTTCTTTGCGTTTTCTTTTCTCAATACCAAAGCTTGCATGGTTTGTGACCGTTCGGTATGCTTTTGTCGAAGTTTCTCGATTCGTAGAGACCAACACCGACTTACGTTGAATAAATTAATGATTCCTAATCCTATGGATGCATGCAGTTGTATTATAACTATTGGAACACTGTACGAAAAGTGTGAATGAATTAATAATCCCCTCCAGTAAAAAAGGATATATTTTTAAGAAATTACTGCCTCTTATCCTAAATACCAGTCTGAATCCTTGATATAAAAGTTAGATAACTTCTTCATGCAAATTAATTTGAAGAAAAATCATAAATATATTAGTTCATTAGATTCATTAATCTTAAAAAAAAAAATCAATCAGTTCTTATATTAAGGATTAGATGTAGGATATAATTTCTAATTGATTTTTTTAGAGAAATTAGAAAAAACTAAATAAAATGATATATTTATTATTATTTTAAATTAAATTACATGATTTATAAACTTATGTATAATCTAATCATACCTATCTTTGTTTGAAAATATATATTATATAAAATAATTTATTTAACTTTCTTAATGCCTCTGCAAAAAGTCAATTGTGGTTTGTAATAAGAATAAGGAGGTAGTCTATTTTAATTTAATTAACCTTTTGACCCAGCATAATTCACTCCAAGGTTACACAACCAAAGAAAATAATCTCTGAAATGTACCTCATTTTAAGATATTAATTGATAAGTGAAGATGACACTATTGATTTGTGAAAATGGTATCTTTGACAAATTATAGGACTTTTAAAACTGTCCTTTTTTCATATTTAAATTCCCTTTTAACATGTTTCAGATAAAAAAAAATATTAAACTTCATTAACTCTACTTTAAAATTCAATAACTTTTCAACTTTATTCATATTTAATATTTACTATAACACATAAGAGTAAAGTTAACAGATAATAAATTATTGGTATAATTATACATTCTTATAAAAGATAATTTAATGAGCTAACTTATAAATAGAACCAAATAAAATAAGATGGGTATTATTTCCTTAGTTGAGAATTTGGTGTGATTTTCCCTTCAATCTATTCGTTGTGATCCTTATCATAAGACACCAACTAACAAAAATTATTGGTTGTTTTTATAAATCACTTGCTAGTTTTCATATAGCATTAAATGTTTTCACCACAAAAAAAAAAGGCATTAAATATTTTTTTGTATATGCTCATATTTAATGATGATAATTGGAGAGAGTAATTATTCATATGATATTTTTTTAATGTAGTTAACAATGACAATATTAAAAATCACTTAAATTTTAGGATAGGTTTAAACCTATTTTTTGTTCTTATAGTTGACCCTGATCTGGGTTTTGGTAGCTAAAATTTAAAAGTGGTAATTTTAGTTTCTCAAGTTCACTTTGTCTAAAACTGTTAGTCCATGTTGTTTTAAAATGTCCATATACATACTCTTAACTATTTTTTTTATTTTGATCCTTATATTTCAAACGTTTTTTAATTTTAATTTTTATAATTTGAACGGATTTTTGTTTTTTTGACCCTTAATATTTATAATGTTAATTAACGCAGTTAAACATTCAAGCATCCCAACCCTTTTAAACTTCAAAAACCAAAATTAAACCAAGCTAAAACTACTAAAGTAACTTTAGCCTTTAGAATAAATTTAAAGTTGTTAATCATTTTTATTATTGGTACGTGAGAATTGGCCAGAAATAACTTATTATAAGACATTATTATAAAAAGGACATGGGAAGCACGGAATTCAATTATCTTTCATAAATTAAGGTACCGTACTGTTTTAGGGTCAGAATAAACCTGGGGCCAGGTTCAGGTGCGAGCACCCCTTTTTGGCGATTCAGTGGGCTGCCGCACCCAAAATCCGTTGGCTTAATAATACTATTGAAGCGCCGAAGTCAATCTCTTTAGGGCCTGTTTGGTATAGTGGAATTGATTTTGATGGAGATGGAGATGGAAATGGAGATGGAGATGGAGATGGAATTTAAATGTACGTTTGGTATGTCATGGAAATGAAACATAATTTTTATATAAAAAGACCAAAATACCCTTTTAAATTAAAAAAATTTAAAATATTCCTGCAACTTTGATTAAAAAAAATCATTTTCAGAAAAAAAATCCTTCATCTCATGAAGTAAACATGTAAAAAAGAATCCTCATCCCATGGAATATAAATGGCCTCCTGCACCCGTCGTGTAAAAAAAAAAAATCTTAAACTCCAAAAAAAAGAAAAGAAAAGAAAAGCTTCATCTCCAGCCTCCTGTGGCTCGCGCGTTTACCGACGTTGGTAGCTGGATTGGTTTGTTCACTGGTGTCCTGAAAAAGCTTGGTGGCTGGGTTGATCTCTTCATCTCC
>QFDD01003194.1:0-16863 GCA_006871305.1 Vachellia collinsii | reverse complement strand
CCGTCGCCATGGCGGAGCTGAAGCTCTCCGAAAGCCGTGACCTCACGCGAATAGAGCGCATAGGTGCTCACTCCCACATCCGTGGACTTGGCCTGGACTCATCCCTGGAAGCCCGCGACGTCTCCGAAGGCATGGTGGGTCAGACAGCGGCCCGCAAAGCTGCCGGCGTTATTCTTCAGATGATTAAAGAAGGTAAAATTGCAGGCAGGGCAGTACTTCTCGCCGGTCAGCCTGGTACCGGAAAGACCGCCATTGCCATGGGCATGGCCAAGTCCTTGGGCCTGGAAACCCCATTTGCCATGATTGCCGGAAGTGAGCTTTTCTCACTAGAGATGTCGAAAACTGAAGCCCTAATGCAGGCGTTTCGCAAAGCAATTGGTGTGAGGATTAAGGAAGAGACCGAGGTGATTGAAGGTGAGGTCGTTGAGGTCCAAATTGACAGGCCGGCGGTGGCTGGTGCTGCGTCGAAGACTGGGAAGTTGACACTGAAGACGACGGAGATGGAGACGGTGTATGACTTGGGAGCCAAGATGATCGAAGCATTGGGGAAGGAGAAGGTGAGTAGTGGCGATGTGATTGCTATAGACAAAGCTTCTGGCAAGATCACGAAGCTTGGGAGGTCGTTATCCAGGTCGAGGGACTTCGATGCCACTGGACCACAGGTTAAGTTTGTGCAATGCCCCGATGGGGAGTTGCAGAAGCGCAAGGAGGTGGTACATTGCGTCACTCTTCATGAAATTGATGTTATAAACAGCCGGTAATAAGCTTCGTCTGAGCTGATTTAGTGCTTTTTAGTCGCACTCTGTAGTTATTGATTTACCGAAATGACCGGCAAGTTATGATCAACATCATTGTCTTTTGTTCCTGTGATTCATAATCAACTTATTGTAAGGTCGTATTGTCTCGTATCAAAGCATTGCTAATATAGTTTCTGTTTACCTTCAAAGCTAATTCATCCTGGTTAAAACTTATGCGTTCCTTTTCTTATGTTCTTATCAGCACCCCCTTTATTTAGGAGAGTTGAGTATACTCTACAGGTTTTGCAATGATTTGAATTGGTTCTTTAAATCTCGGGTATTTTCTATTAATGGCAGTTTATGACTAACAAAACTTAAAAGTGGTCTTCCTGATGGAGCAACAAGCTGTTGGGCCATAATTTTCCTTAGTCCCTGAAAACCCTGGATATTTTATAGTCTAGAAATTAGCGAGTCCTGGAATCTGAGATGCTCTTTTGAATTTTGTAACCTGTGCGTGTATAAAGTAGGCAGTTTGTTGGGTGCTAAGAGTGGTGCTGCTTGGCCTATCTTATATTTAACACTAACAAATGCAGAAAAGATGAAAAACCCCAACAATAAATTTGTGGTTGAGGCATGTCTAAAGCTCTTCAGTATCTGCTCAAACTTACATCAAATGCAGAATATGATAGAGAGTAAAAGTTGAGCAAGTTTGAACTCTGTCCTTGAGTCTCAGCAATTTGTATGTAGATCTCGAGTCTAAAATTTGATCTTCTCTTACTTTTAACAAGATTTGGTAGAAACATGGGAGAGACCTGGTGCAGGTGCCACCATGCCAAGGTTGAATATAAATTGATTAGTGCCTCTGGGATTAGGTTGGCATGGTTTTATGGCTGTCATTTATTCAGCTTGTGAGTGACAATTCCACTATTCTATGAATCACAGATAGCACAACTGGTAATTAGTGGACCAACACAACTGATAATCAGAGTGTTAATGTAGAATTGTTGTATCCTTTGTAGTTAATGATTTATGCTTCGATTAGATTTAGTGCACTTGTTCTTCATTATGCCAATATCATTTTTTCCCCTAAAAAAGATGTCCCAAGTTTCCTTAAGGCATGCATTGACTGTTTTGAAACTCCATCGGTGAGCTTATCATGGCTTCTCTGGTTGCTTCTCCCTATTATCTCTAATCTAATTGCTTTAATTTCAGAACACAGGGGTTTCTGGCTCTCTTCACTGGTGATACAGGTGAAATTCGCGCAGAAGTGAGAGAACAAATTGACACAAAAGTTGCAGAGTGGAGAGAAGAAGGGAAGGCAGAAATTGTGCCAGGTGTTCTTTTCATCGATGAGGTACACATGCTTGACATCGAGTGCTTTTCCTTCCTTAACCGGGCTCTTGAGAATGAGATGGCTCCTATATTAGTTGTTGCTACCAACAGAGGCATCACAACTATCAGAGGCACAAATTACAAATCTCCACATGGTATTCCAATTGACTTACTAGATCGCCTACTCATCATCTCCACTCAACCTTACACTGAGGACGAAATTCGGAAGATTCTCGATATTAGAATCCAAGAGGAAGAAGTGGATATGTCAGAAGGTGCAAAGCAGTTGTTAACCAAAATAGGTGTAGAAACATCCTTAAGATATGCTATCCATCTCATTACAGGAGCTGCATTAGCATGCCAAAAGCGAAAAGGGAAGATAGTTGAGTTGGAGGATATAAATAGGGTTTACCATCTGTTCTTGGATGTCAAAAGATCAACACAGTACTTGATGGAGTATCAGAGCCAGTACATGTTCAATGAAACTGGAGAAGGTGATGAAGATGATGGCAATGACATGGTGTCTTGAAATTTCCTCTGGTTCTTCGTTTATCGGGTGCATCATGCTGTGTGGCTCCACCAAGCTCTTTTGCATTAGTCGTCCAAGGGGGACCAGATTAACTGTTCATGTTGTGAATTGCTCTTCCTCCTTCCTCTGGTTTTCTTTCATTGCTCTTGAATTTGTACTAATTCATGACTTGTAAGCTTATTGATGTCATTTTTAATAGAATCATGCTGTGCTTATAAATTGAAGTAAATTATTCATGTTGAGTTTTCTTGAAACCATACATCAATTTTTATTTTTCAAAATCTGTATATTTTATAAAGAAAGAGAATATAAGTATTATTTCCATGAAACTCTTAAATTATAATTCTCTTTATAAGAAAGTTGCAACTGTGCAAATGAAGTGCAGTTATCAACTTGTCATGCTACGATCCTTCTGGGATGACATCAAGTACTGGCGAAGTGATGGTGTGTATCTAATTCAATTGTTCATGGTCACAGAAATAAATAATTTTAGTTTGATATATGATTTTTTTTTTTTGTGTGTTTTTAAAACGGTATTACTGCAACATGGATGCTAATTATTTTCTGCCCTGTCCTGAGGTACAAGTTTGTGCTGTGACTTTCATTTCGTAATTTATAATCATATAGATATTTTTCTGTTTTTTTGTTAATGATATGTATCCTTTTATTGGAGATGATTTTATTAAAATATTATCAGATTCTGAATATAAATGTCACTTCTATGGAGTTTAAATTTTGATTCGCTGCACTGAGCGATATTAAGTAATAACATATTACAATGTCAGTGATAAACCAATCACTTAGCAAGTTTTATCTCACAAACGGACGTTGGGTACTTGGGCAGCATAAACAAATAAAAAAGGTTTGAAGGTTTTGATTTTTGAACATTTTGGAGAATGGGGATGCAGGCTTGCGGATAAAAAGATAAAGGGGGAATGAATCTTGGATTCTTGGCGCATCTCTGGCTGACGTGTAAAACCACGTGGCAACAAGCATCTGACTAGCACTTGCCACCTCAGCAATCCATATTACTACTGCATTCATATTTCATGGCACTGCTTTCTTGCTTCGTCGCATGCATAAAAAAATTTGAATTAGTATTATAAACTACTTTTTTACTGTAATTTACAATTTATTGAAATGTGTTTTACATGTAAACGTATTTTTAAAATGCAAAGAGGGTCACAATTGATGGGATCCAAGATCAGTGAAGATCTTCAACAGTTAAGGATAAGAACAATAATTGATGAATCCAGACAAAGCGAAGCAAGAATAATTGATTCCCAGGAGTAGTGCTCTTTTTGTGGTTTTTCTATTTTTGTTGTTCCTCTTTTTTTAGCTTTCACTTCTGATCATTGGTTAACTTAACACATTACTTTACAAACAAGGGCTGACGCAGCTTTTTTTTTTTTCCTTCCCTTTTTCTGTTTTTGGCTTCATGGCTAACACAGTACTCACACTTGCTTTTGATTTTTTATTTACAAAAATAAAAATTCCTGTCCTGACAAAAAAAAAACATGAATAAAGAATAAACAAAAGCTAAATGTAAAATCTCAGGATGATAGAAAATTATAAACTTAAATTGTAATGTACATTTATACCATTTACCAGAAATAGTCTCAAATCTCATACATTAAATTTTAAAAGAAAATTAAGCTGTACTTTTATTATTTATTCTCATAAATTATACTATATATATATAAAAGATAGTTAACTTTTTTTTTTTGTAAATATTAAGGAAGTTAATTAAATGATATATTTATCAGTTTTCTGTAAATTAATTTTATCTGATTGATATATAATCTAACGATGCATATAAGTATTTCAGAACATATTTTATGATTAGATAATTTATTTATTATTTTAATTTTTCTAAAAAAGTTAAATAACTTTTATATTAACAACATGAGAAAATAAACTTTTATTAGAGCTCTTTGTATTAGTATATTTATATATAGATATGTATATTTCTTACATTGGCTTAATTGCATGCTATATATTCAGCAACTTGCCCCTTCTTGATAATAACCGTACATTTCAATGTTTCATAAAAAGTAAAAACCCCCCTCTTCCTCTGCTAAGCTTGGATTAATTTTAAAAAGAAGAGACAAACAAAGGGGAAAATAGAAAAATCATTCTTTCGCTCTCTCCCCGGCATCGTGGTTGTGGATGTGGAGCTCGCTTCTTCTTCTCCGGTTTGCATGAACTTCCACCACCGCCACAGGCGACGAAGACTCCGGTGACAAAGGCAACCATGCCCACCACCACACCATCCTTTTCCTCCACTGCCTCCGATCCCATCCTCGACCGCCTCACCTCCACTGATTGCGAAATCAAGCTCAAAGCAATCAGAGAGGTAAAGAACAAGATCATCGGCAACCGAACCAAGAAGCTCTCCTTCATCAAGCTTGGTGCAGTCCCCGTTGTCGCTTCTGTTCTCGCCGAAGCTGACGCCAATTCCGATTCCGGTGCCAACCTCATTGTCCAGTCCGCGGCTGTGCTCGGCAGCTTTGCCTGCGGCGTTGAGGCTGGCGTACGTGCTGTTCTTGACGCCGGGGTTATACCTCGTTTATTCAGTCTCCTCTCTGCTACGGACGAGAAGGTGAATTCAATTAACTATAACCGTCCTTTTCCGGTCTTGTTTGTTAGAGATTGGTGCTTAAGATATAATTATAATGCTCCAAACTGTTTCTCTGATCAATAGTTTTCGATCAGAGCAATTCGCTAAAAATTATATTCTGAAATGTGGATTATTTGATCCACAATCTGTAGAGTTTCTCTGTTCGAAGAGTCTGTATTGCTTGAGTATCCATACGACATTAGAAATGAAAGAAATCCGCATGCGTTTTTGTTTCGTTTCAAATTGAAGTTTCATGATCACTGGGTCCGTGTTACGGTCTCTGCTAAATGCATATGGATTTACCTCTTTGGATATACTTATGGTGTTAATAATAAACAACTTCGTCCAATTCTTTCCACTACCGCCAATATAAGAATCTTGTTCGTAATAAAATTCTTCATTGTTACCGTACGTATCGTTTGTTTCAATTTGGTTGTAATGTGAACTGGTCTTCTTGTACTTCTAAGATGAATACCTTTACGTATATCCTTTCAAATACTTATATTCCTTGCTTTATAACAAGTTGGAAACTGGGGATATGCATGTAAGGTGGAGGGATTGCCGAAGAAGGAAAAATATAGAGGATGCAGAAATTTTGGGGGTTGAGAACTTGAATTTTTACCTGGAGCTTGTTTGGAGGATAAATCAAATGGGAGGCAACTGTTCTCCATCCATAATTTATATTTTGCCCTTATGCGTGCCTTTGGCAATGCATATTCATTCTAATTTTCACACCTGTTTTTTTTTTTTTAATCATGTGTCTTATGTGTGGACTAAGGAACAAATTATTTTAGGATAATGGAAGCCCTGACTGGTCCGCTTGCTCTCCTCTCTCTTTCTTTTCTTTTCCTATAGCAAATATTACATACATCGATTATTACTTATCTCTCTACTTCATTTGGTTTTAATCCCTGCTAAGCTCATACTTAACTTGGAGAATTGATGGGTTCTAATTCTTGTGTAATTCACATGCCTTATGGACACAAACTTTATAAAAATTTGAAAGTCTAATGATATTATTGGCGATCAGCTGTTACTATGCCGGGCAAATAGGACCATTATGAACTAGTGCTTCTAATGCATTTTAGCTTCTGACGCTATTTCCTATTTTTGGTGTTATTTTCATAGTTTGTGACTTTTGTAGGCAATATTGCATATTTTAACTTGTTGGTGAGAGTGTATATACATTTGTATGTGTTCAGTGCTGTCTGTAAACTATACATAATGTATAAATTATATCTGTTTTATATAGTCATGCTAATTTTGAGCCACTGATCTCCATCAGTCATAAATTTCTATAATTACTTTTTGGTGCTAGGGCAGGCAGGCTGGGGAAGAAAATGAGTTTAACATTTTCCTGCCTTTAGTGAGGTTTGTAGGTAGAAAACAAGATATATCTGCCTTGATCGTTGATATTATATTACTGTCTACTATGTGCACCCTCTCTACTCCTGTTTTGAACTGCATATTGTTTTTGAATGTGATATGATGGGCCATTGTTGTCTTTGTTTCAGGTTGTTGATGCCACCGCTCGTTCTCTACGAATGATTTATCAATCAAACCTAGCTCCAAAATATGATTTTTTTCTAATGGGAAACAAGGAATTTCTTCTGTCTCTATTGAAAAATGAGAACGAAAATATCACAGTGCTAGGTGCAAGCATTATTATTCATTCTTGTGAGACAGGTGAAGAACAAAATATCTTGTGCTATGCTGGTGTTTTGGAGAAAATTATCAGTCTTCTTGATGGTTCTCTAAGTCAGCGAGATGCTGGTTTAGAGTCCCTAGCTGCGATTCTTAAAAACAATCCTGAAGCTGTCTCCAAATTTATGGACATTCATAGTGGAAGAGCTCTAAGCTCCATTATTGAGTTCACTAAGGATAGATGTTCACGGACAAGGCTACTTGCCTGCTTGTGCTTGATTTGTGTTAAGAATTCTTCTTCTTGCCATCTGCAAGACTTGGGAATTAAGGCTAAATTGGTGCATATTTTGCTTGAGCTCCTTGATGATCCTGGTCAAATTGGAGATGAAGCTTCGATGGCTTTCTCTAGTTTAACTGCGGAGAAGGAAGATTTACATAAGCTAGCATTTGAGGCAAATGCTATTGATAAGTTCCACTGCCACTTGCAAAAATCTTCTTTAAATCCCAAACGCCTTGAAGGGTTAATTCTTGCCTTGGCTGATCTTTGCTCAAAATTGGAGTGCTGCCGGTCTAGGTTTCTTACATTGCAGGTCTGTTGTTTCCCGGAGACTCTTTATCAAAATGATTCTAAGTCGCATATATTTGCTGCATGTGACCATGATTTTTTAATTATTTTCCTCTGCACACAGATATGTATGGATGGATTTTTTGTTGGTGAAAAATTCTCTTAGAGATGAAAGTCGCTCATAAGAACTCCAGCCAGTCATCTCTATAACAAGTCTTGATGTTTCAGCATGAGTTTTAATTTCTCATAATTTTTATGCATCTTATGAGAGGTCGGGCATATGTGTAGTTGAGGATTTAAGGTAACAGGAGATACATGATTTCTGATTGGGGATAATATAGTATATAATGGGCAAGAAAATGAATTTAGAATCCATGAACTAACAGATATGCTAGTAGCTTTGCTTTCAGAATGTCATTTTATAGTTTTCTTGTCCCATTTGTCATCTCTTTTTCCTGTGGCATTTTGCCATGTTGGAATGTGAGCGTAATCTAGCTTTATTTCTGTTCTAGGCATATCTCTTGTTCTCTGTCTGATCATCAATACGTTTGTATGCATCCTAAAGAGTGTGTGTGTCGCTGAATTGTATGGAACAGCTATTGTTTGACTGAGTCACTTAGTTAAGTAGTTTCTTAGAATTGCTCTCAGGATCATCGCTGGGTTTAGATTGAATAGAAAATCAATTATTATGCCCCTATGAACTGCATTGCTGAGATTGTGATGGATTTGTGGTACTGAATTTAACCATATAGAAGCGGTGATAAATAAGTTCACTGATTTTTGTTACTACTGTTTCATGTCATATAAATTTTCGCCATTGTTGAATCAATGCAGAAATATGTTTCTTCCTGTAGATAACTAAAGTCAACGTTTTGTTTTCTCAATTCATAATGGCAAGTTGTAAATGTGATAACTAATGAGGCTTTTGAATTACCATACTCTTGATCAGATGCAAAGTTTTCCACTTCTAACTCATGTTTGTGAAAACACAGGTATTGAGTTTAGTTGTTGATGCCCTAGTTCATGATAATGCCAACGTACGGAAAGCAGCTTGCATTTGCTTAAGAAACAGCTCTCGCTCAATTAAGGTATACAACCTGAAACCATGTATTTTACTTGAATTTTTCAAATCTTATTTGTAATTAACTTGCATAAAATGTGATTCAGAATTTGAGCGCAGGACGTTTTATGAATGAAAGCATCGTGATTCCTTTGGTTCAGCTTTTATCTGATTTGTCCACCTCTGTCCAGGTAAGTGGTTATTGTAATCTATGTTGTCCTTTCACTTAAAGCTAGTAGTTGCTGATTTCACGCACCAAAAGGTGTAAAAAAAGAAAATCTGTCAATCGTACTAAAAACTAAAGGATATTCTTAACTATTGAGAATTACAATATATCTTCCATTAAATTATGTTTGTGGAGGCCATTATTGTTATGTTGATTGTTTGCTATCATTAAAAGCTTACCAACAATGTTTTAAGCGTCATTTAGCTACCCCACCTTCCCACCCCCAAAAATAAAAAAATAAAAACAAGAAGAAGAAGAAGTTGTAGTTATTTGCCACTCGTCTGAGATTATTGAGATCTAGTTGAACATACCTTTTGCTATGTTGTTTTCCAGGTTGCAGCCCTTGGTGCTATCTGCAACATAGTGGCAGGCATTACGCCTGGCAAGTCAGTATTCATACAATGTGGAGGCATTAAAGAGCTTGTCCAATTGACAAAGTCTATGGATTCATCATTAAGATTGAATGCTGTATGGGCCTTGAGGAATATGGTATTTCATGCAGAGAAGACATATAAGGAAGCAGTCTTTATGGAGCTGACAGCATCTTCAATAGCTAACCTTATCCATGGTAATGATTCCCCATCGACAGTTCAGTTTTGCTTTTTATTTTTTTGGATTAATTGGTATCTTCCGAGAAATTAGTCCTTTTTGTCATTGGCCATAAGAAACTTTGTCCTTGATTGTGTACACTGCAGATCCTGAGTCTTCTGTTCAAGAACAAACTCTAGCCCTTGTTCGCAATTTTGTTGATGGGCTTATAGACTTTGTTGAATATGCTTTTGCTGAAGATGGTATCATATTTGATGCTGTTGCAAGGCGACTGCGAGAATCTTCAAAAGCTGAAATTGGGATACAGGTTAGGAATAAATTTTGAATCCAATTATTGTTTTGTAGGTTGATAACTGATAATGTGGATTGTCATGCTCTAGTGGTATCATGTACATGTACCTTGTTAATTGACAATATCTTACGAGGCAAATTGTAGAAATTGTCTAATAACTTGTACCATATGTGCCTTTGAACCGATTGCCAACTTTAATTTGGTTGGTGTGGTGAATCTAGGAAACTACCATCATCCGGTATCAAACTTTAAAAGTTTTTTAAGATATTCCTACTACATTTTGTTGATATTGAGATTTTTTCCCTCCCTTGCTATTCCGTGTTTCTGGGGGTCCAGCAAGTAGAAAGTTATCAGCATAGTTTGGCAAGCTTTCTTTTAGTTATGTATAATTATTTATTTAATAAAATTGTTAAATTTTAAATATATAAGTTTGCTAAAATAATGTTTTAGACATGCATGTGCAAAAAAGAATTTAATGAATTAGAAATAATAAGGGATAAATTAATTAACATTATTTATTCTTATTTCAATTATAAATAATTCTGTTACTTTTCATATAAAATTTTAAAAATATTTATTTAAGTATCACCATACTTAATTATTTAAATTCTTTAAATTGGAGAGAGGGTAGTCAATTAGATTATGAGGGAAATTAATTTGAATTTTTAACGTTTTAAATTTTAAATTAGTTTTAAATAATTGGAGGGTAGTCATTGTTTTTTTCTCTATTTTAAAACAAGGAAAAATTGGGGAAAAATCCCCCATTGGAGAATTAATTGGAGAATGAGACCTGTTTTGTTGCACATATGGAAGCTTAGTTACATATTGTGGAAATTCAGTTATACACAAATGGAATGTCCCATTTTACAATTAATTTCAAAATGAGAGGCTTTTTCCCAATTCTCCCTTAAAGCAATGCTTTGAAAACAATATTATGTTATACATACTGTGATATACATGAAATACAAACTCAACACATTATCAAAGCCCTCCATTATATATAGCTGCTTAATTAGAATACCCTAGGAAATCTGGAAGGAAGGGATAAAAGGCTGTTGAAATATTTTTTGGAACTATATATGTGGACTCCTTATTTTGTTTGAATTTTAGTGCGATGATGTTAATAACAAAAAGATACAATCAAAAGGTCAGGAAAAGAGTGAGTATTTTGTTATTTTCTTCATCAATCTAATAATTATGTCCCTGGTTTTATTTTCCATGTAGGGAATGTATGTGCTCTGCAATATTGCCAGTGGAAATGAAGTTCACAAGGAAGCCGTTACACAGCAACTGTTTCCTGAGGCAGAGGACGGATCTAATTCATTCTTCAACCAGTGTTTGCAGAGTAATGACAGTCGCTTATGCACAGCAGCTGTGTGGGTCATAGTAAATCTCACTAATCCAAACAGTCCTGGTGCACTTGACCGGGTTGTAAAACTGCGTAATTTTGGCATAGTTTCTCGAATAAAGAAGATGGTCAATGATCCATGCTTGGATGTGAAGGTCTTTTAAATTTAATCACAAAACTTTGTCTGATACTTATTTTTTAATAGTTTTAACAATTTTATTCTTCTAATGCAGCTTCGTGCAAGAATTGCACTTGGACAGATTCTTACTTTTGGTGAAAGCTGAATTTATTCGTACATCCTCCTTTCTGAGCCCTCAAGTGCTGGCAAAGAAGAGAAATAGTGATAGAAACTTTATTTTTTTTCCCTTGTATTCGCACCACCTGTGTAAGGTATCCGGCCTTTATGCTTCAGCTTACAATATGGTATGTTTATAGACGTCCTTTGATGACTTATTTACTGGCTATCATTGAAGTTCCTTTCTGGTTATTCTCCTTTCATGAGGGTCACAACTGAATTTATACAAGATTTTGAAACTTTTTAGTCTTTCAATGGTAAATATATAGAACAAACACTGGTGGTAGGTTGGTTACAGTTCAATTCTGTACGGAGAGCCTAGCAAGTTTAAAACAATGAGCTGGTGAATTCATTTTGAGAATCTGATTGATATTATATGTTTATTTGTTCAGTTTCAAGTATTTGTCTTGTCTTGGATTAATCTTTCAATTTAGCTTTGCATGCCAAGATGATCCTAATACTACATTTCAATTGTATGTATTTGTTCAATTTTCTTTGTTATGTCTTATTGTCGTTTTAATGAGTTAAATTGCTGTGTGTTTTCTGTGCTTCGTGTTGCAGATGATCGCTTTATCTACTATTTTTAGCCAGTCAGAGCAGTGCGAGAGCTTTTCAATTTTGCAAGCACTCCTGACCAGGTTACCCTCAGAATTTCATTTTCATTATTCGATGCATTGTGCATTACTCTTTTATGAGTCAGATTATCAAAATAGGGTTGCTGTCTTTAGTGTTGTACCATATTAGTGGTATGTGTCAAATTTAGAACGTAGTTTCTATCGTTCTGATGTAGTGGAATTCTGATTAAGCAATGTCAAAGGATAGCAATTGAGGGTGTTCTTATCTTTCTGATATTTATTCTTGCCCCACTTTCTTTTCTAGTTCATGAATTTCTTGATCTCTGGTCATACATGACTCAACTGCTTTTTGAGAGCATGTTTGGATTGAAAAATAAATAAATAAATTGTAATTTTGGAGAATAGATTTTCTCAAAAAGCTGATCAGTCCAGCTTCTCCCCAAACCATGGTTCTACCTCTCCAAACCAAGTTTTCTAGTTGATTAATCTCTTTTTATTTTTTTTAATGGTTAGCCAAAACATGGCAATATACTCTTGCAGCTTATTTATTGAAGTTGTGATTGCTCGTAAATAATTAAATATAATTGAAAAATGCCATCTAAATGAGTCATGAACTCGCTATGTAATTCGCTTTTCAGTCAAACATATTTGGCAAGAGGCTTTAATCCTGAGATGTTTATGTAATTGTGCGATCCTATATATATATATTTCAACTCTATAACTTAAATCCTGAGCTTAATATTACATAATATATTATCTTTTTTTTTCCCCTTTTGGTTGCTCATCGGTTTCACCGGAGCTTTACTAGTATAGTATCTTAGTTTTAACTGTCAACGTAATTTACGCTTCTACAGCAGGCCAAGTTTTTATTGTCCTCTTAAAGTCTATTTGGCGTTAAGATAGCGATGATTATGACATGCCCTGCTTGTTATTATTATTTTTTTTAAAATCTCTTCAAGATTAAGAATAATCATCTTCAGAACTAAGACAATATTTTATATCAAAAACCTAAATAGAATGACGATACCTTTTTCACGAGTAAAGTTGACGCATATCAAGCATAGTTTTGTGAGCGGGACAAGATTATATTAAAACCCTAACTTGAATGCAGAGGTCAGGTATAACAAAACAGCTATTTCTTAATTCCCCTCGTTATTTTGTAAGATTCGAGCAATTTTTACAAGAAAGCCCAAGTGAAGCATAAAATTGGTACTAGATTTGAAGAACCATTATAGAGCATCTTCAAGCGAGTCTGTGGTAAGAATATGGGACAGTAAGCTCTGACAAATACTCTTATAGTCTATAATGTAATGTAGAACCTAATTGAAGAGTTGATATTAGTCTTAACTATAAGACTTATTTCTAATTGTTTTTTCTCTTTTTTGCTAAATTATCCTTCTTGATACTCTTTCAACAATATTCGAGTAAGAGAGTGTGGAGGGAATTCAAAGAGCTTATTAGAGTATTTTAGAATATATCATATCAACTAATTTAACTAATATTTTTAATCGGATCAAATTAAATAAATAGATCTTACATTTAAAGTTAGAGAAGTGGAATATATGAATGGTAATTTGATTGGTTCACATAATTGTTCCTTATTGATTTAATTTTTCTAGCTATTGGGCCGAAAACCTCTTAATTTTTTCCTTAATAACCATGATGATGATCTAATGACTCATAATTACACTGAATAGACAAGAAGGAGTTACTAGTTTCATTCCATTTTGAGAGGTGCAATGGAAATCCTCATGTTACCCTTAACTTACATATCCTGAAAGTATTGATCTGCGGTTTCAGAATTTTATGCGTTTCGTGTGTGTGTGTGACGCTAATGCTATTTTTCGTACTCTTCACGCGTGCCCAGAGCATATATAGCCCACTTGTAAATCCTTTCCATCAAACTCAATCATGGATCATGCATATATAGATGAAGAAATACATATATACACACAATTTACAGAACGCAAAGCTCACAATTGAAGGGAAATAACTTCATATTGAAGCAAAAATTGTACCTAAGCTTAGAAAAAGTCTGAAACATAGGGAGTAAGGAAAACAAGAGTTAAGATGAGAAGTCCTGACTTCTTATCAGCCAATTTTTTCTGTGTTTGTGTCATCTGAGGGCCATATTACTGTCTCCATGAGCCTTTCCCTCATCAACTCCAAGTTCTCATCAGAGATCTCTTGATATATCTCAGCATGATTACATTTCTGCATGATGATGGATGGGAGAAAAATGTTACAAATAGTAAATTACATGCAGAGCTTTACTTTTAAATGCCTTGGAAATCAATCATCTTTTGGAATTCCATTACCTTGACCCATTTACCATAAAGATGAAGTCGCGTTACCATCACTCTCTCAGCAAGCTCTTGATGCTCCTATAAAAATGAGGGGAGCAATATAACATATGGTGAAATATAATGTTCAAGTAAATACAAACCTTTTGAACTCTGTGTGTGTGTGTGTGTGTGAACAGAACCCACTAATTATAACCCAAATGATAAAGATAAGATAGGAATAAAAGTAGTGTCCAGGGTCCAAATCCTTAACGTTAGTCTGAGTGTATAAGCAGCAAATAGAATGTGCTTAAAATTAATAAACAAAACCATAGAACAACTATTTTATGAAAATTCTCCTCAATTAAATAATTAACTGGATATTAAAGACGTTTACCTTCCCAAGGGTTCGGAGAAAAAGTTTCCCATCTTCTGGCTTGTTTGATGCAACAAAACTGCCAGCACATGGAAAAAATAACTAACATTTAGCTAAATAACTACCTTTACAATGAAATTGCAAAACCTAGGAAGATGCAAAACAAAAAGTTGGGGACCTTCCACAGAGGCGCTTGACCTGAGTTGATTTGTAGGCAGATTGACTCAACCATGAAGGGGATTAAGAACCTTATTATGGGAGAACTGCCTAATCAACCAGTTCATGATTCAAGTCTAATAAATAATATAATGATCCTTCTTGGTCAGGTCATGTAAGCAACCACTGATTTTTAGCAACTTTTTACCTAGAAAAGGGTTAAACGAGTTCAGGCTGAAATTTATGCAAACTTGTTAATGTAAACCTTTAATTTCTCCCCACTTAAAGTTAAATCTTGGCTCTGCCCCAAAAAAATAATACAAGGTCATGAAGGTTTTTATGGAAGCAATCTAACTATAGATAAAGATTTTACTTACTTGTAGAACCACCTGTATTTGGGCGGATTCATCTCATACAGCTGCTGTAGAACAGTCCTCACAGCCTTGTAAGTGAAATAGTTGAGTAATTGCTGTATCCAAAAATGACATCAGTTTGATTACAAATATCAAAATGGTTAGATTGCAATTTTATCCCTTGTGACTTGGATCAGTTGCTTTCTTCTTTCTCTTATTTAATCTGTGCTACTTTCAATCCTTAACAACTACCCTATTAGCTTGGTAGCATCGTAAGCATTATACTGCCTCAAATTTTGACAGTTCTTAAATGCGTGAGACACAGGACATCATGGAAAGACCCCAATTTCTCTGCAATCCTTTTTCTCTCTCCTTCCATCATATCTTGAGAAAATTACCCTTCATTACTTGCAGTGAGTGCCCTAAGTGGTGTCTGAGAATACTTAGGAAGCAGATATTATCTTTTCTATATCAGGACAATGTAACGGTGACAGTTTGAGAAGAAGTTATGATTAATCCTGCAAAGGTTAAAGTTTATGAAAAGTAAATAGATTCAAAAGAAACATCAGAAACTGTCACGTTTATTACTCGATCATTTGTTTAATATTTGTTGTGTCTTGTGCACTAAATATACCAACACTTTTTGCAACTTTCAAGGACATTTGCTCCAATCTTTGCTTGGAAAAGATGGTAAGTAGTGTATCCACGAAACTCGCAATTCTTTTTAAACTTTGAGGGGCAACTTATTGCCAAATAACTGAAATTTTTCAAGTAAAAAGTGCTCTGGATATCCTAATACCTATTTGCACAAGTTATAAGCAGAGACCATAATGAAGCCCCAAGACTTTAGCAAGAAGTTCAAGTGGTATAACACAAAACAATGCTAAAGGGGAGGTCAATTTGCCATAATAAAATATTAGAAACGTAAATTTCTATCAGATTTTCTTATTAAGGGGTCCATAATTCAGAATTAGCGACAAGAACCAAGCATATTACCGCCTTGACATCACCAAAAGTGTCCTCATATTGCCCACCGAGCTCATTGACAACGGTCAATTTTCGATCCTTGCGCTGCTTCTTAGAACTTCTAGTAACACAGAGCCGCCACTCTCGCCCAGGATCAATGAAGGAACTTCTCAAATCCATGGTCCCGCTTTTCACCATCTTCTTCTTCCCCACTGCCGGATTCCTCCACAAAAGAACATCTCCACTCTTGAGATTCACACTCGTGGTAGGCAAAGCATCCACACACAAACATGGCGAAGTCTGCGAGTCCATCACTGATGAACCCCCCACAACAGACAAAGCACCCATCATCTTGCTTTCTCTTTCACAACCTCAATAAATAACCCAGCGATTAAACTCTGTGCAATGATGATTAGTTTCAACTCAAACAGATTAAGAGATACGCACAGAAGAAAGCCAAGGACCCGAGAATCAGCTGGAGCTCAAGGAAGCAAGCGAAGTGTTTGTGAAAAGATGCCACCAGAGAGAGAGAGAGAGAGAGGGCGTTTGGAGGAGAGCAAGAAAGGAGAAAATGGTGGGGATGATACGTGTGTGTGAACGTGAAGGAGGCAGAATATATGAGGTCCAAAATTCCCGAAGGAAAAGAAAGAGTGAGAGATTCAAAAAGGGACGTTGGATTCTTGATCATGTGTGTTTGGGAGAGAATTGATGAGCGTAGGCCAAGAGACAAAGGAGCGTATCTTGAGGTGGGTGATATATATGGCGGGCCACGTGGTGTCTGAATTGAATCTTCTTATGATTGAATTGAAGCGTAGTTTAATTTCAGTTCTACCTTTTATGAACACTCTGCGTCCACGTCGTGATATTGCATGTGTGCTCTCATGGCTAGGTTGAGGAACTTTTCAGCCAAGGCCACGTAAAACACAAAATTAGCCGGCAATCAAGTTTTTTTTTTTTT